>AYEL01083835.1:0-52615 GCA_000484575.1 Olivierus martensii
AATTTCTTTTAAACTCATTTATTTGCCAGAAGTGATTAAAAATCACCAAAAATTTGATTCTATTGCTGATTTTGGCATCAAAATCGTTGAAATTCAGGCTTCAACCTGCTTTTTTTGCACATACCACTTGACCTGCCTTACTGAACAAATGATATAATGTATTTCATTTAAGCAATTTTAAAAATCTTTTTAAAAAAGCATATTACTGTGAAACACTTTCTTATATAACATGACCTGTAATTATATCTTTATTAAAATTAATTTTCCATGTCCCTAGTTCCATCAATCAAAAATGGGAAAAGGGAAAAAATTGCATGAAAAAAATTAAAGAAATCAAAATCAATGGCATGTTAGAAATCAAATAATTCAGTACCTATTATTTTTGTTAATTATAATCAAAATAGAATACAAATTAATTAATATTGCTGTTTAATATTTCGATAAATAATGGTTATTTTATATTAATTTAAATTTTACAAAACTTCTAAGCCAATAACTGCATCATTTATGTAAGATATTTTAATGATTCTAATCACTGAGAAGTTTCTTAAAATTAATATAAAATAACTACATATTATTCATGAAAGTTTTATGCTACAATAATTATTATTAATTATTTTATATATTATTTTATTAAAATTAACAAATACAATACAGTACTCTCTTTCTTCAGTTCTAACATGCCATTGATTTATTGGAGTTGATTTCCTTCATTTTTCTTTTATTTCTTTATCGACAGGATTACGGATATGGAAAATTATTCAAATTTTATTGTAAACTTAGAATAAAAGTAATTATTTTATTTTCTGTAGTAGTAATAAAAGTTGTTTTTACTTGACTGCTATTTTGTGCTTTGATGATACCGAACTTTACATTCTATAGTAGTGTTTTTCAAAGATTGTAAAGAAAACATGTTTAATTGATAAAATAAATATTGTATAAAAAACAAAATTTTCATTATAATTTAATGCAGCGCATTCTGTTTAATCAGACCACATAGGAACAGATGAAATTTGGACCCATTAAGCAGTTGGTCCCATTATCTGAAGTTACAAAAATCCAAGTTCACAGAACTTTTATACCAATAGTTATAAAATTTTTGTCACAAAAATATGACATCCGGAAAAAATAATCACAGTACTAAATAAATAAATGTTTATTGAACTTTGGTTAATTTACATACAATTCTAGAACACTAAAGTTTAAAGCAAAGCACAGTAATATTTATTAAATTTGCAAAGTCGCGCTTTAGTACGACTGTCAATACTAACTAAGCCTAACGGTTAGCGACTCTGCAAAGTCCACAGTTCTGCCTGAGCTTAGGTCTTTAACTAAGTTCTAACTTAATACTACAAAATAATCTAACACACAGTAACGTCGAACTGACGAAACGAAACTAAATATCGGAACTTACACTGAAAGTACCGATTAAGTGTTAACAGTAAAACGAACAACAAAGAAAAAACGATGTTAGAACTTATACTAATAAATTAAAGAAATTCTCAAACAAGTTAGATAATAAGAAAATATAAATTTATTAGACTCAAAACACTTACAAAAGTGTTAATAAAAGCTTTATTTAAACTTTAATAAAGCACAATGAAATAAACCACAAAACTTATTTAATCCAATTCAAATATCAAAATTTCACAAGAAACAAACCTTAAATACTACTTAAATTCTAATACCTCCACTTCCGATACAAACTTCAATCAATAGTCGATCCCTACAAGAAATTCAATTGTCAACTTCACCAATTCCACGTCTGGAAATTCAGCACCTCTAATGCTTGTCGATTGCGTCGTCTTTTTTATACGATTCTCGAGTGACCGCCGCACTCGCTCATTTACATACTTATACGTAACAAGTTCAAAGTTATTAGTTTACAGAGTATTTCATTTATGTCATTATCTTTACAATTAATTTATATATCGAACAAAAATACTGATACGGATCATTCTTATTTTCACATATCAGTTCAGTGGCAATTATTATGTAGATAAGACATTATTAACCGGGATAGCTCTTCCGGGTACGGGCGCCGATCCCGTATCACGTGATTGCCAACGACGGAGGCGGAGAACGTGGGAAGTAAGTTAACTTTTAAACTAAAATATAATACATTAGTAGATAGGAAAATAACGATAAATAAATAATAGAGTGCATGATAAAATAAAAATAGGACAGGTCCAAGTTAACTTCCTCACAAATTATAATGGAAGCAATTAAAATCATATATGACTGACTTACAACTAATGAAACATTCAATTGTATTTTATTACAAACTTATCCAATACTGATTGTTGTGCAACTCAATTGATTTCTTATGAACAAAATCATAGAATTGACCTAGTGCAGACCTGGGACTGTTTTAATTTTTTTCTGCATAAAATAATGCTGTAAATCTGCAATACATTGCAACTTTGTGTTTCACTCACTCAGGCTCGGGCATGTCATCATCGTTACTAGCTGAGTCTTCAGATATCTTGCAATATTTTCATGCAATTTGATCAACAACATCCTGGGGCCTTATTCTCGAGTTATTAGTGTTAAACTCATTCATGTTAGCAGTATCACGTGACACCAACTCCCATGTTTAGACAGAATTGATAGGGAGTTGGTATCACGTGATACTGCTAACATGAATGCGTTGTAGCACGAATAACTCAAGAATAAGGCCCCGGGTCCATTTTCATCATAACATTGAAGATTTTTGTCATTATGCAAAAACTCCTCCTTGTTTTCAACTTGCTCAGTAGCAGTGAAGTCTCAGTTTTGACTGGTACTGCATCAGCATTCTCTATGTCTGGGTGCTTAAAGGTACAGTGAGCAAAACAGTTCTGAATTATCTTGCAGTTGATCTCGTGCCAGCTGTCAGTGATAAATTGAATTGCTTGCAAAATTTGATTCTAATGTCAGTGTAGAGAGATTATTCTCAATGACTTCAAGTTGTAGTTCACCAGCTTTGTGCAATATGCCATCTTCAAAAACCAAATGTTCAAATCTCCAAATCCATTAGTTGTGCCGATGGTGTTGTATTGTGAGGGAAGAATTCCATTCAAATGTTGCTCATATATTCAAGAAGGGTGTGCAGCACAGTGGTAACAATTAACAGAATTTTTCTTGAGTCACATTGTAATTCAGCATTCCAATTTTTTAGCCATTGCTCAAAAATTTCAGTTGTCATCCAAGCATTTTTATTCCATTTGTAGATAATTAGTAAACCCTCTAGTCTTAATCTCTTAAACATCTCGATTTTGCTCTTTTCTCAATCACCAAAAGTTTCCATTTATCCAAGCCTGATAAGTTTGCACAGCATAACACACTTACTTGATCCATATCCTTTCTTGAACCCATTAAGATTTTGTGTTTGTAGACCAATGAACCATCTGGCATGAAATGATAGAATAAGACTGTTTCATTAGCATTATAAATATCATTAGAGAAATAGCAAATTCGTTGAAGCAAATTAGGTAACGTCATTGATTTCTAGTTGTCAGCACTTTCAAAATATGCACTACCTTTCTTATCATGTCTTTTTTTGTACTTAATTTCATTTTGAACTTCAAATGATTTCCAAGCAACAGATGATTGGCTTGGAAAGCCAATCATCTGTTGCTTTGAAATCATTTTGGCCTAGCTTTTTAGCAAACTCCTCTGTTTTACTTTCCAGCATTGGTCCACTGATTGTTTGCTTACACACCTCATTTGCTTACAATAGAAAACTATTGTTTTAGTGCATCATCTACATCAGGATCTTTTCCTTCTCGCTTTCTTTTATGTGAACTTCCTTCTTGATATTCAAAGGATGCCCAAGCTTGTCATAGTTCATCTTGCTTTATTAAATGTGCAATTGTTGTTTTTGCTACTCCAAGTGTGTTTGAAAATTGCTGTTGACTGCTGTTGATTTGATTTTTGATCTTGTCTAGCAAAGCAGTCTTTTCAGCAAGTGTTAGATCTTTTCTTTTTGACATATTGTTTATCAATAACAAAAAAGCAAAATTAAAATCAAAACAATTTGAAAAAGCACAGAATAATGTTTAGCTAATACAATCACCACCAATAAACTAAAAATAGAACTCAACTGTTATAATTAACACTTCTGTTGTTGATGTCATTACCAAGTAATTGTTGTCATAGTGTTTACAGGTCACATGCACAGAAATGCAATGCTTTCATATTGCACTACTTTCTGTCTCACTATATTTTGAATGAGTCTGAACTGATTCTACTGGTCCCAATAAGCAGTGCATTGGTTCTAATAAACAGAGTAAATTATACTTAATTTAGCACATTTGAATCGGATTCTGCAAATTTGCTTACAACAGAAAACCATTGTTTTAGTGCATCTTCTATATTAGGATTTTTTCTTCTCATTTTCTTTTATGTGAACTTCCTTCCTGACATTCAAAGAATGCCCTAAACCGGAAAAATAATTCTCTTATAATAGAGATTTAAGATAAATAAAACAGCAAATATTAATTTTTAATTTTCTGCATATAATTTAAAACATGCAGCAATTATTTATTTTATTTTTTTTTAGCATTTTTAAAATAGTGAAAAAATAGTGCAAGAAAACTGATGATTAATCACACATGTTTTAGTAGCTGCTACAGATTATTGTTTGAAACAAATAAGTTATCATAGCACAAAATATTTTTTTCTCTGAAGAAATAATGAAAGGGAAAAAAGTTACAATTTTTGCACAAGCTTCTTCCTAAAGGACAGAGACATAAGAAATCTAATTGGCCTAGTATCTGAGCAGCTGGTCCCCTTATCTGGTGGTCAGATTAAGCAGAATGCACTGTATTTTTGAATGTTTTTCCATCTTAGATTACAAAGTTAATCTGAAATTTATTTTAGAAGCATGTTTAATAATTAAACATGCTTCTTTTACAAAAAAGAAACAAGTTTAATTTTCTGAATATAATTATTAATTTTTTTCTGAAGAAGCACTACTATAGAAATATGCTTAAATATTTGAAAATGCTTAATCGTATTATAAATCTTAATAAATGAAACCAGCACTATTTTAGTTTGAAAGCCCCTGAAGATGGCTGTTTAGCTGAAAACGTTAGTACAGAATGGTTAAATAAAGTATTTAGTTCATACTGCAATTTAGTGCTGGTTTCATTTAATAAGATTTATAGAAATATGCATATTTTTCTTAAATGGGTCTATGTTAATAAGAATATTTTCATTATATAAAAAATTCATGGTCTGATTTTTGTCCCAACCATTAAGAGAGAGTGCATGTGCATGTAAGGGTTACTTAAATGAAACATGCAGATATGGTTTTTTTTTCAATATATATTTATTTGATACAATATAGAGTAACAAAAAATAATGCAGGCTATTAGGTATCTATGCTTACAAGAACTGTCCACCTCAGTTAATGCATATGTTCCAAAGTGTTACAAAATAATAGATACCTTCCACAAAGAACAACATTGGCTATCATAGAAATTAATCTTCAATAGTGGCTTGAACTTCACAGTTTATATTGAATGTTTTCAGGAATTTCTTCAAAGGACTGAAGATGTGAAAGTGTCATGGTGACAGATCGGGGCCATATGCAGGATGAGCAAGAACCTCCCATTAGAACTTGAAAAGGGTGTCACTATTCACATTGGCAATGTGGAGCTGAGCACTGTTATATAGTAGGACAACTCCATATATCAGCTTGTCAGGCCTTTTGCTCTTGATGGCATGATACTGTTGTATCATGCCATCTATGATCAAGAGCAGGTCTTCTATAGGTTGCCTTCCCTCCTTAAAGTCTTTACTACCAGTTCTTCCCAACTGATGTGTCACATCCCACTAGTATGCTATAAAAAATTGTAATAAATTAGTGAAAAGATTTTATTTGAAACTTATAGGTTTAAAATGAATTATTTCATGTTTTAACTATTATATTATTTGCTATTATTACAAATAATATAATAGTTGTAGTGAATTTTAAACATCCACACTTATGCACTTTTACTATATATGCTGCTTAATGTGACTTAAGTTTTTCACCGAAAAAAAATATGCCATAATGTGAAAAAGTTTGGGAAGCACTGCATTATACCATTTGAACAATATATGCTGCACCAAAACAAGCTTCATTCTAGACATCCTTCATTTACTGTCACATGTTCATGTGACAGTAATGTTTAAACAGCACATTGAGTCAGTTTGGATGAATCAATCCCATGCCTTTTCACCAAAACAAAGAAACATGATCACACTGGCATATTAGGAAAATGATATGGTGGCACTGCAAGCAATTATGTCATTTGCATTACAACACCACAGGGACAATAGTAGTATATGTTTCATTTGAACAATGCTTACACACACTCATATCCATATTCTTATTAATAGATTGGGGTAATTGGCATTGATCATGTTACAAAATTTTGACTTGTTTACTATGTATAACACTTTTGCTATTAGTCTCATAATAGACTCTAAGAAAAGATAATATACATGAATTGCACAATATATATATATATATATAATCTAAATGAATATTCTTTTAATGTGTGTTTGATTTTTAAAGTTTGTGTTGTCTTTAATAAATTTATATTAGAATATTATAAAATTTATTTTGTTAACTTGTTACTTCTGTTTATTACACATTTTTTAATAATTTAAAAATAATAGTATTTTTCTTCACTAACTCTTTCAGAACCTACTAGAGTAGCTGGACGTACAACTGAATTTGTTAATGGTATATTAGAGAGAGTTTCTGAAGGTGATCCCAATGGAGGATTATGTGAATTATAAATGCCATCATATCAAACTTTTATATATAGTTGCTGTTTTATAACAAAGCAATGAAAAGAAAATAATTAATCTATTAAAATTGTAAATCATCTATTTTGCATTGTATATAAGAAAATGCTATAGTTGCATATTGTACAAAGATAAATATTGTTTAACTTTTGTATGTTATATTTGACACACTGTTATAGTTATTAAAGATTTACTATTATGCTCTTACTGTGAATAAATTATGTATATAGACCTACAGAGAATTATGTATATCTATTATGATGATTGTTGTTAATACTAATGAATATTATTTAAGTTACTTTTTTTTGAAAGTGCAAAATTGTTTGAATATATATAATGTGCTTGTATGTATGTATATACATATACATACATAAATGAAGTCAGAGCACATAGGATATATATAATTATATAAATCACATTTTCCACAGTTTTTATAAATTAATAATTTTTTTTTTTTGTAAAATTTTTCTTTTAAAATATAAGAAGTTATATTCAATACTATTACTTTCTTACAATAATTTATTGTAATGATATTCATACAATTCTTGATGATATAAAAATAGTTTATATAAATAAAAAAGTTTTATAAATTATATATTTTTAGAAAAATGGAAAAAAGACCTTAGTTAAATTTTAAATGAATATCTTATTATTTTGATCATTTCAAACAGAATATTTTTGTTTTATTGTTATTTTAATTTTTAAATAATTATACTATCTTGCCAAACCAAAACATTTGTAATTTGTGTTTTTCTCAATAATTCATAGTTTTTCCTTTGTTCCTTATCAACTAATGGAAATACTAAATGGGTAAATTAGAATAAAAATATGAGTAAAATTATCTAGTAATTGGTAGAGTGAAAAGAGAATAAAACATTATAAATTTTTTCATTATCACAAAATATAAAATAGAAAGTTATAATTTGATTTTGTGATATCTATAACTTAGAACAATAATAATACTATATGGTAAGTCCTCTACTTACATGATTAATTTGTTCCAAAAATTTCTGTTTGTCAAAAATCCTACAAGTCCAACAAGAATTAATTTCAATATATATATACACATACAGATTAAATAGAATGGCTAGATGAAAATAATGAATATTGATATAAAAATATAGGAATATACACATATACAGATTAAATAGAATGGCTAGATGAAAATAATGAATATTGATATAAAAATATAGGAGAAATTGGAACTATGTGATATTTTTACTAAAAATGTTTAATAAGTTATTTATTTCTGTTTTACAGATATTTAATATTGAGCAAAAAACTTGCACATCTATGTAAATTGAGGATTTTCTATATATCATAACTAATGATTATTCTTATATCTGAATTGAAGTTTTTACTTGCATCTTATTTAAAATTAGTTTTATTGCATAAAAATTTCATGATAAGTTAAATGGATGTTTTATTTTTAAAATTGACTGATTATGCAGTTTATATGATTTCTTAATTGTTTATATAGTATTTGTGATAAAATATCAAAAATGTAAATTTATTGTCCTAGTCATTAGGAAGTACTATGAAATATCATATAATTGTTAGATTTTGTTATTAAATTAATTTGAAGTTTTAATACAAAATTTATAAAAAAATTAATATATATAATATAAAAGTGTTTCCATATATAACCTGGTTATAATTTTTTGTTTTATGAAACTAAACAAGATTTATTATAAAATATTATAGTAATTTTATTGATAAAATTTTAATAATGGTTGAATAAGTTGTTTGAGAAAGGAAGTTGATTTGAGAATTTATCATCCCAGTTTTAACTGTTACTGAAATTGGAATGAAAATTCTACCAATTTTAATCAGGTTTATGTTACGGCAAAAGAAATTTCAAATACAACATTTCTCTTGAAAATTCTAAAAACTATATTAAGATTCATCGCAACATAAGTCCAAAAAAGATGTTTTTTTGAAATTCCTATGACATTAATATGAACTAGTCAACATAAATCCATGGATATTAATGTTTAAAAGATTAAAATACTATTTTAAAATTTTTAAATATTACATTTTAAAATTTGTTTTAACAAGAATTCAATAAATCTTACAATGAGAGTTTTATAAAAGTCAAAATGCATATCTACAATAATCAGAGTAAAGAATCAAAAATCTTTAATATGAAAAGTGTACACACTTTTGAAAATTACTAATGCTTGTAATTTGGCCTTGAGTTTGATGATAGTCTGGAAATATAAGCTTCTTTTTAAAGAAAATTCTTAGTATCTGCAGATTCATTCAGTATTGTCCTAATAATAATTTAAATTCTGTTTATACTTTTTTCATAATTAATTATTTTTATTTTAAAAATGTTTGAATAAAATTAATGAAAATAATAGTTTTATTTGCATGTGTGTCATCCCAAAAGAAAACATAAACATTGAATTCTAGAATAATAAAAATAATGAAAATTATCATTTTTATTGAATAAGCTATAGTTAACCCTTATTTTATGTTTAACATAATCTGATATGTATCTTCCAAAACAATTAGTTCATTGATATCTCAAGTACAATAGTTTGCTGATTGAAGTGTCTCAGATAATCAAAAATTCAAATGATGTGGATAGTTTGGTAAAATTATTATTAAACAAATTATTTGAATAAATAACATGATGTATATACTGTTATTGCAGACTATGATGTGATATTTTCAGGTATTCAATCTACTTATTGAATAAAATGACTTATATTGTATAATTTAAAAATAAATTGTCAATCAATTCATATTGGTTTTACCCCCTAATTTTTGTAATATAACAATTGTAAATAAAATTAATGCTGTTTTATACAAAAACTTATGAAGTGAATGACAACTCACTTTGAATAATGTGGAACCTTGGTTAAATTGAAACTTGGACTCTAATATAATTTTTCAAAATCATATCTTATGGACTTGTGTTGTTAGGTAATCTTGGCTTCAATTATATATTTCTTTAGTATATATTTTTTTCATAAATCATATATAGTAATTTATTTTTTTTACTACTATAAAATGTATCTTATCCAAATATTAGATTAGCAAATAATTTTAATGTTCAGTTTTACAATTGGCAAAAAATATTTAAATGTAATTTAATGATAAAATTTTTTCTTCTCTTGGAATCCTGTTGAAAATAATTTTAGATTTTTATATTGAGATGATAATTTTCAGTATTCAAAATATCATTTTCAAATGGTATAAATTCTTTTTCTAGCTACTGATTCAATTATTATTTTTATATATGTAATATAAATATTATATAGTATTATAAGCTTTGTGATAAAATTCTGCAATATGTAAAATATTTTATCATGAAATAGAATAATTATTTTTGTATTTTATAAATTTTATGAACATGTCCCTGTAGTGTTGTTGCAATTTGTTAATATTTTAGTACAAATAATTTGTAAATAAGTTTATAATATAAATGTTAGAAACAATAATATATTTTAACACTGAATCTTCAAAAATATTTTTATATACATATATAAATAAATCACTGTGATAAGTTTCCATGTTACAATAAATTTATAAAAAATATATAATTTCAATTAGTGGCTTTTACAAATTTATATATTTCTTTTTAAAAATAAAAATTATAATTTTTATAATAATCCAGAATTTTATTAAACAATATTCTATAGATATTCTTAATAATATAATTTTTATTTTAAAATTATTGTATAATAATGAAAGATTATTTTCACAAATCAGTTTTGAGAGCATGAAGACATTATGTGATAAATATAACCGAGCCATTGACAGTGTCCTTCAACTGGTAAGAAGTCTTAAAATTTTTTTTATTTTATCTGCAATATGGTATGCACAGAATATATTAATGTTTATTCACTTTATAAAAATACAGAAAAATGTTGACAATAAAAATTTAATTTTTTAAAACCTTAAACAAGAATTCGTCTGACATGTGATCACTCTGGCCTACCATTTTGTCATATAATGAATAAATAAAAATTATGACTTGTAGATCAGATAAATATTATCAGTTTATAGTTGCATATATAATAGTTTAAAATTTCAATTGAAATATTTTAAAATCAGTATATTTTATAAAATTTTACATTATTCAAATGAATCATTAAATTCTTTGCACTTAATATTATTATAATCCATATTCTACTATCTTCAAATTGCAATTATATAGCTAGTTAGGTAAGGAAAAAACAGTAATTATGCTTTAATTTAAACATTTTTGACCTATATGGCCTATATTAGCAACAGTTTGATTAAATCTGTTAAAATTCTATTTGATATTAGAATAAATAATACTTTTTTTATGTAATTAAATAATTTAAACTGTAGCTATAATAATTATAAACTTATACATTAAACACATTACATACTTAACTTACAATGGGAGGTTTTGTTTGGATCCTGCCATTGGAAGTCAGAGTAGTTAGAAGTTCCCACTATTTGTCTTTATTAGGACATTATACATTAAAAAATTGCTTTTGATATATGTTCCATTGTGCATAGATTGATATCCATTTAAATTGCATTGACCAATTGCAGAATTTACCAATGTAATCACTATCATAAGTACAAGTGGCCATAAGTCAAAAGCATTGTAAGTTGAAAATGACCTGTATATATAAACAAAATTTATATCTAATAATAGTTTTTAATATAATATTTAAATAATACACAAATTTTAAAATATAGCTATCCAATATCTATTATTTATAGGAGAAAAATTAAATAAAATAAATTACTGCTTTTATATTACTGTATTTATTCATTAGCAATAGCTACAGAAATTAAACTACATATAATTTCTACATTCATATATGTATGTATACATATATATACACCAGACAAGCAGTAACTAGACATAGTATTTATCTATTAGCCATGATCATACTGTTGATATTTAAGTTTGTATGTTCTGGTTAATAATGTTTTTTACATTTTTGTTTTTCTATAATTAGCACTTCCATAACTAAATTTGCATTGATTCATAATCTAACATATAACATTCATATAATCTAACTCTTAACATAATTTAATTTACACTATGTTGAGAACTAGTCATGAAATGCTAATTATAGAAAAACAAAAAATATGTTAATAAGTGGAATACACTAACACAAATACTGATACCATGATCATGACTAATAGATATACACTGTGCTTAATTACTGTTTGGCTGGATATATACAGTCAACCTCGCTTCACGAACTTAATTCGTTCCTGAAGATTGTTCATAAACCAAAACTATTTTCCCCATAGGAATTAATGTAAAATGGATTAATCCATTCCTGGACCCCAGATGATTGTTTATTTAAACATTTACAACAGTGCTGTTTTACAAGTTATTAACACAAAGTCAATAGAAATTATTAAATCTATCACAAAAAAGATAAACACAACACTAAGCAGATCAAATATAGACAAAAATTTAAGTTAGTTTTATTGTACCTGTATGGAGGAGATGGTGTAAATGGAAGGTGGTGAGGAAGGGATTCTTATTATTTTTTTTCTATCTCTTGGCACTGTTCAACTGCTTCAGATCCACTGGGCCTCTGTCTCACTATAAAGTTGTCCAGTGTGATTTGTTTTTTTGTCTATGTTTTAAAATGTTTCTAAAGTGGCACATAGTATTATCATTGGAAATGTTTATGCTGATGGCTTGCATGTTCATAACTTGAGACACAGCACATTATCCAAAATGCTATGTGTTTGGAAAATTTGTTCATAAACTGAATTGTTACTGCATTCATATATATATATATATATATACACTCAGCCCTCGATTTACATGGTAGATACTTTCCTGGAAAAATCGTGTAAACCGAAACCGTGTAAAACGAGACGTAGAATTCATACAAAATAGAAGGATATGTTTAATTAAACTGTAAACCGTGCCAATCTATCTATAAAAGATAATGAAGAGTCGAGGATATGTTTTTTATAACCGTGTCGAAAATAAAGAAAAGTCGAAGATATGTTCTTTATAATTGTAAAATGAGATTAAACTGTAAACCATGTAAATCGATCTAAAGAAGATAATGAAAAGTGAAGATATGTTCTTTATAGAGATAAGAAGTAAAGGAAAAAAGGGGATTGGTTCATTAATTTTTAGAGACAATTTAATGTTGGAAAAAAAGGGATTGGTTCATTAATTTTTAGACACAATTTAATGCTTATTTTTTTTTTATTTTTGAAAATTTAAAAATAAACATTAACATCGAATACGGTACAAAAAAATTAACAATATTCCGTACAAACTACTATCAAATACGGCACAAAAAACAAATTAACAATATTCCGTACAAATAAAAAACAATAAAATAATTGAAATATAAATAGGCGAGCTGCAAGCTTGAGTTTAATTTAGTTGAACTGCAAAACTGTGAGTTTAGTTTAGTTGAACTGGACAGTAAAAGTTAATAGTGAGCGATAAATTGTGAAAGCAAAAGTGGACTAAGAAGATATTTTAAAATGATGATAATTTTATAAACAGGAAAGCAGTTCGAGCTACTTTGATTCTACTTCCACTTTTAGGACTTCATTATTTAGTAACGCCATTTAGACCCCAACCTGGTACTGCTGGTGAAGCAGTTTACGAAATTGTTGCTGCAATTGTGACTTCCTTTCAGGTATTATAATTTAAAATTTTCAAATATTAAAATATAAAACAACAAAAATCATATTTTGTTTGTAAAAATTGAATTTTAGAATAGTAATTCTAAATATAATTTTCATTAAAAAAAAATAAACAAAATTGGATATTTAGCATCCAAAGGGTTAAATTTTATATTTAATTATTATTTATTAACGTAAATAAAAAATAAATTCATAAAAGTAATATTTAAAATAAGCATATAAAACTTAAAATAATAAAATTTACAAGAAGTTATTCAGTTTGATGCAATTTTAAGAAGTAATTTTAGTTTAGGATGACATGTATGATATGACGTATGTAAACAAAACCAAAAATAAATAAATAAATCTTCGATTTCTAACCACCCAATGATCCCCATAGCATTTCTCTCTATATAGGAGTGTGTTAGAGGATATGAGTGAATAATTGACCTTTAATCATTGACCGAAAACCCCACTTCATCCAATAACCTTAACCAATGCAAATTTCTTTTAGAAAATTATAAGATTCTAATTAGTTAAACTTTCTAAGTGATGGATTTGTTGGTCAAGATGTCCAACAAAAGTGACTTCCAAAGGAATTAACCAGTTCAAGTGATAAACATCTTTTATTAGAGAATCATTAGTAATTTTAAAAAATTCAAAACATCTACAAAATATGCGTTTAGGTTCTCTCGTTTTAAATTTGGAACAAAAGTTTTACATGTATGATTTCAGGTACAAATGCATATCAAGAAAGTATGAATTTCATAATTAAATCATGATATTTTAATACGCATTTCGTTGTACATATTTGTACAAACAAAGGAATCATTGTTTCGGTTACAACCATTTTTAAATAACTGCATCTGGCCTTCAATGAATCACGCTTACTGCTTCTCTAAATTAATTTATTGTTGTTTTTATTTTACTTACGATGTAAAACATTTAGCAGACTCACAAGAATCCACAACAAACTATTCATCAAACTATGCAAATTTTAACAATCTATTCGAACTGAATGAGGAAAATCATCATCACTGATTTTCTCTACTTCTGGTTATTCTCATCCATTGAATAAATTCTAACAATTTTAATAAGGAAGAATATAAAAATTTTTGAGCTGCATATTTTCAGTTTTTAAATTTTAAAATAATTTTTAAAAATCTTAATTTTCGAAATGTATAATGGACCATTTTTTTTTTCTCATTCTACTAGTATATAGAAATATTATGGATTTCAAGTAATAAAATTTAAAAACTGATATCAGATTACTCATATTAAATTCTATATTTTTAGATAATAAAATATTGAAAATTGTCTCAATATATTGCATTATTTTAATCAATGAAACTCTTTTCCAGTATAAAATTTAAATTTAATCATATAAAAAGCATCATAAAAATTATCAAATATAGATTACAAAAACTTTATAAACAGTGATTCCTTTGTAATCTATATATGAAGCTAAATCTTTAGAGCAACGGGTTCAACAAAGCCAAACTTCAAAAATTTAAGTACCACCAACAAAAATATGCCTCTTATACAATTAGGAAGTCAAGATTATATTTCTATCACTAGTCATCTCTCAAGTACCATTAGTAGTACGCGTACCACTGGCTGAGAATCACTGCTTTACAGATATCTTTATAATTATTGGCATGGATATCATGATGATGATTAATTTGTAGCGATAGATTTAAGATATAATAAGAAAAAAATTTGAACTCTGTCGCACATCATTAGATACATCAAAATATGTAATATTCGCTATAAAAAAACATCATCATCATCATCATTGCATATAAATATACAACGATATTAATAATGACTTATTACTGTAGTTTTATGAGAAAATATACGGAGTATATAAATATACAACGATATTAATAATGACTTATTACTGTAGTTTTATGAGAAAATATAATTTTTCATGTAAATTAAAATAATCTATATAAGCCTCTATATACAGTGTATTTTTTCACATAAAAGAAACATTTATGTGAAAAATTTTCAAATTCATAAACTTTTCTAACAAAAAACATATAAAGGATAAATTATAATATTTTAATAAATTTAATTATCAACTATTAAAACTGTTATAACAATATTATATTCCTAAATAGGGACTTTGTGTGGCTTCGTTATTTTGCTTTTTTAATGGAGAAGTAAGTATAACCATTTATCATTGTAATTTTTCAACTAAATAATAAAATAAGTGTATAATATTTTCTGATAACTTTCTCTCAGGTAATAGCTGTTTGGAGGAAAAAATGGATGAGGAACAAATTAAATAGAGGGAAAGATCCAAGAGTTTCATATGCTGCCACTACTTTATCGGTAAGTAAAATAATTTCTCTATTTCCTAAATTATAAACAAGTTTTCTTTAATTATTATAAATAATTAATCACTAATTCATCTGACATGCTAACATAGGAAGTTACTGCTGTATGATAGGTAATAACTAATTAAACTATTAAGAAAAAAAAATATTTGAAATTATACCAGTATTATTTAAGATATTAACATAATTATTAAGTATTTATAAGGTTTGTTAATTTTTAATATATATTTTTTTTTATTAAAATATTTCAGAATCGAGGGTGAATTGTTAAAAAAAATATTGCATGTATTTTATGTAAATATTTTATTGCGAAATAAACTTTGGATCAACGAAAAATACTAAATTGCTATTCTTTATAGTAAGTTACTTTTTTAATTCTTTATAAATTGGTGTATTTCAAATATATTTTACGAAAATTAACTCATTTCATTAAAACGTATATTACTCTTTTTTTCTTCATTTTGTATTCTGTCATTTTGTTTTCTTCAGTTTGTATTTTGTAATTTTTTTTTATCAACAGATGACGCCACATACCATTTTGGAAGAATACTATATGGCGAGGCGAAACAAGCCCTTCCACAGGCTGCTCACCGCTGCGAAGGGGTGGTCAGCCGGATTGTGGAGGACGGGGATCGATAGGCCGGGCCCCGACCCCATGATAAATATTTTAAAGGGGTGGGACCCGAAACTCGAACCTGAGTCCTCCAGAGTGAAAAGCCGAAGCGTTTCCACGCGGACAATCCGGCCAACCTTTAGGTTAGGTTAGATTGATTAATCCGCCATATCGCACGAGGGCTATACTGTATTTGGCTGTGGCCATACCTATGATAGGTTCAACCCGATGGTTGAAGGTTGGGATTCAACACGCCGCGCCGGATCCCTCCTGAAAAACTGGAGGTGTGGGACTCGGATTCGAAACAGGATTCTTAATGGTGTAAGCCGCAGCTTTACCATGCGGCCATCCGAAAATCTATATTAGCGTTTGAATAATAAAAACTTTATTATTAATAGTAAAACTTTAATTATTATGCAAACAGCTTGTTTTGTGCTGATAATTGTCGACAAGCGCAGTCTATTCAGTAGTTTAAATATACGTTCGTGGTAGACAGTAACTAAATGTTTATTTAGCCGGATCAAATACATTTTACACGACCACGAAAACCATACATTTTTATGCCTCAAAAAGTGTGAAAATATATTTATACGCCCCAAAAACTTCCATCAAATAGAAAGCTTTGTTTCGGGGTGAGAGGCGGCCATTCTTAGCCTCCATCTTGTATCGAAAACGTACAGGATAATGAAAAATAACAGCCATTTGATACTTTAGTATCGAACATTTCTAATTTTAAACAGCATCAACTTAAATATTTTGTATTCTCCTTTTTCTGCTCTCATAATGTAAATGTTTGAGTTCGAAGAGTCAAAGATCAAAAATATACACATCTAGTACGGATCTAATCATTCAATCTTAATAGATCTGTTATTAATCATATTTATATTCTATCAGATATTCAAGCAAGATTAACATATTAACAAAAAACACTTTTTCGATACTCGAACTTCAACTTTAGGTTAATATTTTATATTAGTAATATCGATTAATTTTTATGTCATTAGTTTGAAAGAGAAACTAATTGGAAAACAAATTGGAAATGCCGAATACATCATGAAACTATCAGTTAATATCAATACGAATGATTAATGTAGTTACAAAATATGTAATTGGAATTTTTAATAATGAAGCACAAATGAAAATATCAATATCCTATTATAAAAAACTAAAAATAGGCTGTACAAAGAGTTGATAATTTCACTCAAGCGAGAATGGACTCAGAGAGAAGACTTCAAAAATCTTCACATTATTTTCGAGGTTTGAGATTGTTTAGCATCATAGATACTCTCTTCGGTTTTTGTTACATGGATGAAGTTTTGTTTGGTCAATCGTACGAGTTCAAAATTGGGAAATTTGCAGCATTTCGATTTTTAATATTCACATTTTCGAGTTCTTGGTTTCTGGGAAAGTTATTTTATGACAGTTACAAAATCAGAGCCGTTTTAACTTCTCCTTCTATGATCATATCGTTAGTTTTAACATTTACTATTCGTCTTTCTTCATGCTTATCCAAAATTTTGTTGTTTGCCTTTAATCGGAAATATATGAAGTTTATAAAACATTGTATAAAAATGGAAGAAAATTTTGATATAAGCAAATATTGCTATAGAATTTACGCTGCATCATTCTTGATGTCTGTAGCAAAAATTATAGTGTTTTATAGAAACTTTGATATTGTATTTTCGTTACGTGCTACTCTGTTTAAGAGTGTTGAAACATTATTTCAATACATTGACATGATTGTAACAGTCTGAAACAATGGCTAACACTGTTATGCTTTCAGTTATCCCCTTCATTGTGTTATATTATGCCGTATTTTATAGCGTAATGATAATGGATTTAATTGATAAAATAAACCACATTTCCCTTAGTTGGGATGAAATCCAAATTTTGAAAGAATTAGATAAGATTAAACTATTATATATAGACATATGTAAGAGTGTAAAAGAACTAGATAATGTATTTTCTCTTGAACTTTTAAGAGATTGCATGTTGAATGCTGTAATGGTAGCTTTATGTATTCCTTTGGGAATATATCAGAATAAACTTTCTCCCATCGGAGAAGTAATCTTTGCTTTCTCAATATATTTTGGGGCCATTCTTATTCCTGGATTTGCCATGGGGTACCTGAATAACAAGGTAATGTTCTTTTTAAAAGATTAAATGTAAATGTTTATGTATTTAAAATTATTTATCTATCTGTTCAGTGTGAAAATTTTATATCGAAAATGATGGCGATTTATCAACATTGCAGATCGATAGCAGGAAATGAAGAGGTAACTCGTAATTAAGAATAAATATAAACATAGCTATGGAAATATAAAACACGATAATATGGTTAATTTTTCTTAGATGGTGATATTCATGATATTGAGCAAAGAACGAAGACCAGTTGTCACCGGATGGAATTTCTTTAAAATTGATACTAAATTATTGATGACAGTAAGTAATATTCTAACCCGTTTAACAATAAATCAGAACTTCTAAATACACTGACGGAGTTTTGAAGCTTGTTATTCGACACTCCCACTCCTAACATCAAATGTGAGGATCGCGTAATGTTTTTTATATTAACTGAACTCACAAGTCAGCCTGATACTAGTAGTAGTTTTTACAGTGCTATTCCATCACTGATGGAACGTCACAGACAGGATAAGTGGCACTTAGGTCCGAGATAGGAAAAATAACTCATAGACAAAGATAAAAGCAAATAAAATACAGTAGTTTATTACATAACGAAAACATGAAAACAAAAATAAAAATACAATTAACTCAAATTTGACTAAACTTCACAACTTATCAATTAAATATTAGATGTAAACTGAATACGTAATCAATTAGGCTTTAGCTAGAATAAGATCAGTTTAAGCCAGGGGTGGCCAACCTGTGGATCTTGCGCCAAAACTGGCGCATTGCATGATTAGAATTGGCGCAATGAACCACAAGAAATTTTTTTTTTAATTTCTTATACAATTTATCTATATATAAATATGAAAAATTGTGAGCTCTTGTTCACTTATAACACAAGAACAGCTGAATGGATTTTTATGAAACAATTTTTGTTTGTTAGAGGATTTATGCAGGAAGGTTTAAAGACAGGTATTGATGATTAGAAATTAATTTTATAAATTGTAATTGGCATAAATTTCTTGATATAAAATCCAAGATGGAAGATTAACACTATTTGACGTGACATGTTAGTTGGACAATATCATTGGATTACTAAAAGGGCTATGGCGCATCTTAACTAAAAAATGAAAAAATTGACGCATGAACTATAAAAAGTTGGCCACCTCTGGTTTAATCTAACAGAACTTTCTTCATTTTCAAATGAAGAGCTATTCAAATCCTGGGATATTTATCAGACTTGAGAGAAGTAAGAAAAGAATTAGTCTGCTTCGTTTATGCATTTCTTGTTCTTTTTCTTCTAGATTATATCGTTACGAAGCTATGACGCCATTTTCGTTCCCTTACGGGTTGAACTGTCACTAAATGGCTACAATGGCTTTCCGTTAATAAATGTTTTGTATTTTGGATAAACATTTATCCTTGAGATTATTATTTTTTTTCTTTTTTTTGTTTTTGCTCTCTCAGAATGCGGAATTCGTCCTATTTATTTATTTGAAAAAACGGAAATCTCAATAAATGGTTTCTTTCTTACATGTAGCAAGGAAATATTTTTCTCAAAGAAATTCCCTGTCGGATTCTATAATAGTTTTATTCCTCTCCCTCTCTCAGATATTCCAGAAGAAACGGCTGGTAATGACGTCAGTAACAAGCAAGGCAGCGCCAAACAAGGGTTTTTTTTGTCAACAGATGACGCCACACTCCATTCTTGTAGAATACTATGTGGCGGGGCGAACTATCCCCCCTGCGGAGGGGTCAATCGGATTGTGGAGGACGGGGATTGACATGCCGGGTCCGGACCCCATAATAAATATTTTCAAGGGATGTATCCGACCCTTGAATCCGGCTTCTCCAGAGCGTAAAGCCAAAGCGTTTCGACGCGGTCAATCCGGCCGACAACGTCAGAAGAAATGGCTGGTAATGACGTCAATAACAAGCAAGGCCGCGTCAAACAAAAGTTATTTTTTGTCAACAGATGACGCCACACTCCATTCTTGTAGAAAACTATGTGGCGGGGCGAAACAAGCCCTTCTGCGGGCTATCCACCCCTGCGGAGGGGTCAGTCGGATTGTGGACGACGGGGATTGACATCCCGGACCCGGACCCCATAATAAATATTTTCAAGGGGAGGGACCCGAGGCTTGAACCCGGCTTCTCCAGAGCGTAAAGCCAAAGCGTTTCGACGCGGTCAATCCGGCCGACAACGCCAAACAGGGGTGCAAACGGTGAATAAAATCCCCGCGGCTGGATTCAGGGATAGCAAAAACCTGGGCAAAATATATTTATAAAAATATTTAAACAGAGAATTAGACCTCGGCGGCAACTACTCTTGGCGCGGCTCTGATACTAAGCGTTACAAAGAAAACTTTTAAAACTATGTAAACTAAGTATAAACTAAATAAATTAACACTATAAACAGTACAGTATTAAACCGTATTGATAGAATTTTTATTTTTATATAATAATTAGTTATTCGAATGCTTTTGCAGACCTTGCAATTTATTTGTTCAATTATCCTAGCATTATAACGATTCTATGATTTTGCCTTCTAACAATTAATTCTTTAATAATTTGTCTTCTAACGATTAATTCTTTAATTCTTTATAACAAATACTGTATATACTTGTATTTTTACAGATATCTGCGACTATATTATCTTATACCATTATTTTTCTTCAAGCTGAACGCGACAAGTGAAGCTCTCAAGTTACTCGAAAGACTGAGATCAACTTATTTTTCAGCGTTTCTGTTAATAAATAGTAAAAATAAAAATAAACTGTTATTTTCACCGACATAAGTTAATAGTTTATGAAGTTTCTTTTTTATTTTTGGAAATACAGTACTAGATATATATTTTTTTATGTCACTTTCTAATTAGAAGTTACTACGCAGCTTCATCGATGCATATCTATACTGGATTGCTTGCTCAATATTAAAAAAACAAGACCATCTGCCAAATTGTGGACTGGTACTTCGCGAACGTAGATTCGGTGATATAGCATATTGACTTTGTTTTGGCTAGACGTATCCCATTTATTTTAGTAAGAATAATGACCACAATATATCTTTGCATTTTTATGCCCCTTTTCAATCACCGAGATTACTAAGGAGCAGGCTCAATTCTAACCACAGGCTACATCCACACCCGTGGAGGGGGTCGAATTGTGAAAGATGGGGATCGCCGCGCCGGGCTCAGAATCACGAAAAAACTTTACAGGAGATGCCGCATCCGGTATGCAAACCTGAGTCTTCCAGTGTGGCACGTCAACATGTGGAGGGGGTCGAATGGTGAAGGATGGGGATCGCCGCGCCGGGCTCAGAATCACGAAAAAACTACAGGAGATGCCGCATCCGGTATGCAAACCTGAGTCTTCCAGTGTGGCACGTCAACATGGTACCACTTGGCCACATGGCCGCGGCCAGAATATATATTTGGGTACTACATCTAAATACGTATAATTCCCAAATATGGAGTATTGTCGGCCGGATTGGGCGCATGGAAATGGTTCGGCTTTCCCCTCTGTAGGACCAGGGTTTGAATTTCGGATCCACTTCTTGAATAATATTTATCATACGGTCTGTATATAGGGATATTTATCATATTTATCCAGCCCGTCGATCCCCATTCTTTACAATCCTGCTGACCCCTCTGTATGAGTGGGCAGCGTGTGGAAAGGAGTTGTTATTCATACAGAATGGAAACTATCGTGATCTGCTAACCAAAAAGGGTACTAAACCATTTTGTTGTTATAATTTTTATAAAAGCAGATTTACGATAATTTCTAATGAAGTGTGCAAAATACTCAAAATTTCACATTTTTCTAATGGTTTAATGGTTTAATGATGTTTCTTTTTTTATTTAGTTTTCGTTGATCATCTAAAATAATGGCTAAAACAGCAAATATTAATAAAACTGTAGAGAAGGCAGGATTCATGGCCCTAGAGCAATTTTTCAGAAGGTCGACGCAAAAAATGAGTAAATAAAATTTCCTAAATGGAGATCGAATAGAATTTCATGTTCATCTCTTGCCCTGAGAGTTAAACAGGGGTCACTACGGTATCATTTTGATTAGGTTTCTGTTACATTTCAGGTTTTCTCAAAGTATACAATTAATTCAAACTTTATTTAACCAAACTTATAATATACAGTGAGATTTTACATATATCACACAATATATTAACATACATCACAATCGTCAGCCGCAAACAAACTGATCGAATGTGGTTGGTAGTGGTACTGTTACTTTATAAAAACTATTTATCATGGAAAACAAACAGTTTGTGTTTACACAAAGAAATATTTATTTTCAGAGCCCAATATTTGACTACAATGTCATACTCTAAGGTAAGCTACCTTAGATTTCCTTAGTTCACGTGAATATGACTTTGTTTTCAAATTCTGGATTGTGAAAATAAATATTTTTCTGTGCAAACGCAAACTGTTTTCTATTATCTATGATCAAATATGCTCGATTTACAAGAACAAGAAGTAAAATTAGCTGGTTATGTGTTATCTGATTCTGGTGTCCCGCGTGTTTCTAGTGGCGTGTAATATTATAACACAATGTGATTTTAGACAGCGATAAATAAGAAAAATATCTAAAAGATACATTATGAGTAGTACGTTTATTTCCCATTGTGGGTATTACTGGGTTCCAGAAGCCGATTTTCTCGATTTCCCGACAAACTTTTCTCGGCATTTGGGAACGGGATAACGAAAAAATTCCCAGGAACGGGCGGGAAGGAATTCTTGCCCAAAAACACTAGTTCTAGGTCTCATATAGCATGGTTTCACACAACATGGAGTTTTTTAGAACCTATCTACCATGTTATAAGAGGGATACCTATATAAACATTTTCTCCATATTTACTCCATTTAAATTTTGTAACACAACCAGATTAGAATGTGAGAGAAAAGATAAATTATTTTTGGCTATAAGATAAGTTGTACAAAATATGTTTGCTGTTTTAGAAATATTGTTCTTATACTTTTGTTGAAACAAGGATGATAACTTCTCAGGTATTTGATGGATTTTATTTTGCTTGAATTCCTTTTGCATCTTAATAGTAGTTTGATATGCCCAGGATAACTGATATTGATATATTTTGTCAAGTGCTTTTTTGCCCATTTTAGGAAATATTCCATTTGACACCCATTTTTTTTAAATATCTAAGCATTTCTTTTAATTTGATGACACACACAACACAGTATCTCAATTTTTCTGTCCAACTAAAATATGAAATAAGCAGTCACACTTTTCTTGTCATTTTTGAAACTGTAATTCATGCAACAATCAAGTTTCAAGTTAGTGTTATCATAAGCATCACCAGTTTCACCATTTCCATCACCAGTATCAGCATTCATAAACTCTAAGTTATCACTTTCAGTTATTTCATGCACCTCATGTTGATCTGAGTCATTGACATTTTTACTCACAGAATCATTTTTGGTCTGATCTACACAGCAAGCACTTCCTTTATCAGTTTTCCTTCATTTAAAAAAATGTTTGTATATCTGATTGAAACATATTGGCTGATGTCTATGATCCATTCTCACTCTCAACTCCATAGAACATCTAATGAGGACAGTGTCACCAGATTGTTGGCAAAAAATTGTTTTTTTGAGATATATTTTAGTGGAGGCAGGAAATAATTTTTTCATTATGTAACTGTCAACAAAACAAAATGCAAAATTATTTTCATTATTAGTGAAGATGAAAAACTAATGATTTAAAAAAAATTAAATCAATTTGTGAATTTCTGAATGACAATGAATTGCCCAATTTTATAACACTCTACAAGGAAGTAAAAGGAACTTTTCTTGGGGGACTGACTAAGATCATTTAGAGAGAGCAATAAAAATTTATGAAGCAGAGAAATTTCTTGCTTTTCCCCATAATTTAAACATTGACTATAGCACATGTTGTTGATTGTGCCAAAACATTATAAACAAACAAACAATTGGAAGTATCATGACTCATAATCCAGCTACATTTGAATCATGTAGAAGCAATCATCATCCACATACTGAATTAAAGCCTCACACACTTGCATTCTTAGCACCTTCTGTTCTTCAATTAAATAACATGGCACAAACCTGATGCAGATCTTCCATTTTCCAAGAACTTGTATTTTTAATGTAAGACTTTGGGTAGTGATCAAGCAGTGTCTTTACTAATGTTCAATTTTTGTGTCATCATCTGAAGAGTTATTTAATAATCAATACTTAGCAAAAAACAAACTTTGTTAATCATTTGTAGTGTATAAGCCTTGGTTAGTCTTCTATTTCTTTTGTTACCTTTAACATAACATCCTCACGACAATCTCAGAATTTTGCATATCATTCAAAAAACTATTGTAAGTAAAAGGATAGCATCACCATAAGCATATTTGATAACCTCAAGCTTTAGGTGCTGTTTTCCCTATCTTAAAACAAAAATTTATTATTATTCTCTGCTCCATTTGGCTGAACAACTGATACAAACATCATAAATGCATCTTATATAAAACATTCCTTCACGAGTGAAAAATATAATGAGTGTCTTCATTTGGCAAGTTTACTAAGTCATCTTACATGGATAGGTTGAAATATGTTCCATTGGCAGTGTATACATACATAATGGAATGCTTAGAAAGAATTTTTTCACTAATGAGTAATACATGAATTAACACAACTAGATGCATCTGCAAATGGATGTGTGGAAGTGGTGAAGTCAGAATTATGTTAACAAACTAAAAATCAAGCACTCTTTGCAGCATAGTACTCTACTTAACTTTTATTAATTAAGATACAAACGTTTTCGATGCGTTTCGCATCCTTGTCAGATATACAACACTTTAACTTAATCCAATCTTAGAATTATGTACTGAACTGAACTTTGACATGATAATAGTTTTATGAATTTATCAAAAAACCTGAAAACATGGAGTTTGTTAGGAGTGCAATATCAAACTATAAATATTTAAAATATTTGTGGAAGGGAAAGCAAAATGTTAAATATTTATTTTATGATCATTATATTATTTATATAATTTATATATTTTTTGTTTGTTGCCAGAATTTTGTTTTATTTCATGATTACTCATTTTTATTTTATATTTTGGACTTTTTTGTCTTTGGCAATTTTTATAATGAAACATTTTATATAATTAATTATAAACTTTATTCATTTAAGTTATAATTTTCTTATTCCTGTCTAAAAGGTGTTGTTTTTATTCATTCATTAGAATATAGTGGTACTTCAAATTTTTTATTTAAATTCAAATAAAGAAAAGTCTTTATTTGAATTTAAATAAAAAATTCAAATAGACTTTTCTATCTGTTTACGATATTTTTACAGCTCTATAAGCAGGAGTATTAATATACTTTTATAAATTACACTCAAATTTTATATTACATACTTTTTTATTCATTTAATCTGAAGTGCTTTTGGCATATTCATAGCCCTCTTCAGCAGTACAAACTTTAACTAGTTATAGAACATCGAATGTAGAATATAAGAATTAATTTAAATTAAGAAATTTAAATTTGTTACTATAGAAACAAAAACCTTAAAATTAAAGTCAACAACATGTATAACTATACAATAATTCAACACTACATTGAAATAACATGCTAGTGGTGTTTTGGTTGCTGCAGTGCATTTTATCCTTTGTAGCAGGGTTTTAAATGCCTCCATTTAAAACCCTGCTACATTTGCCATGGTTCCTTTGCAGAATAAAATCACAGCATTTAGAACCCTGCTACAAAGGATAACAACACACTGCAGCAATCAAAACACTGCTAAGGAAGAACTAGAATAGGTACTACACCAAGGGGAATTCACAGTTACAACAGAAATGACATCTCAAACATATGGGAAAAAAATCACATGTAGTACCACTAAACACACCAATAGCAACGACGACAATACACATGATGGAAAAGGAAAGACATATACTGTAGAAAATAACAGAATTTTAGGAAATTTAAAAGAAAATTAGAGAGGATAACTAACAATAAAATAATATATAATAGAAAAAACACCATTTTCAATCTGTTGCAAAATGATAAAGATCCTATAAAATGGAATGAGTCTGCCGGGGTATACGAAATTCCCTTTAAAAATTTAGACACACAGTAGGATGAAATGTATGTAGGGGTACACTTCTCGCTCGTTACAAAAAAGAATAATAGAGCATAAAAAAGATGCTGCAGGAAACAATGAGAATATGTTGCTAGCACAAAGAATTGCTAACTTTGATACCATAATAAACTGGGATGACACTAAAGTTATTAGAAAGGAGCGCAACCCACTGAAAGGCAGAACAGTGAAAACAATTAGCATAATAGATAAGAAATTAAAAGGATGTAACCATAATAAACACCATAGAACCTAATATGATTAGTCCAGCATGGATTTGGTGCTAGAAAAAACAAAAACAGTAATCAACCATAATCTAATACCTCAATAGTGATGTCATCCATAACGATGATAATTTTTCTACACCAATGTAATATATTTATGTTGTGTATAGTATTAATGTTATTTCAATGTAGTTTTGAATTATTGTAACGTTATACATGTTGTTGACTTTAATTTTAAGGTTTTTGTTTCTGTAGTAACAAATTTAAATTTCTTAATTTAAATTAATTCTTATATTTTACATTTGATGTTCTATAACTATTTAAAGTTTGTACCGCTGAAGAGCGCTATGAATATGCTGAAAGTGCTTCGGATTAAATGAATTAAAAAAGTGTGTAATATAAAATTTGAGTGTAATTTATAAAGATATATTAATACTCCTGTTTATAGAGCTGTAAAAATATTGTATTAGCAAAAAGCAGCATACTGGAATTTTTTTCTGTCTGCTTGTGTTTGTTATGTTATTAGTAGTACATAAACTGAAGGTATAGTTTAATTTAAATTTAATTCTAGCATCATCTTACTGTATATTTAGATTGGTTTCATAAAATCTCTGTGCTAGAGCTTTAAAAGATTACTATTTATAATATCTCAGATGTATTCTGGAATTTAGACTGCTTGAAGTACTGTATTACTTATAAATTATTCTTGTAATTCTGTAGTGATATTAGTTATTCATTATATACACTCTTTAGTGTGAGTTTGAAGGTGGCTTATTCTTATCATCTTTCAGAAGGGTATAAGTAGTTTTTTGCCTTCTGTAATGTATCTTCAAATTAAGTTTATTTTCTTATAGGTCTTGTTATTGTTTCCAGGTCTAGATCATATAAGGCAGATTTAAATAACATTGAAAGATTTTTGGAATTAGATTGTGGCTTGATTGCTGTGCATGGTCTTAGTTCCTTTTTTTTTTTTGCAATCATGCTATTGTAAATTGTCTGAATTAAATTTATATTTATAGCCATGATCCATAATAATGTTATATTCCTGGTATTTAGATTCTGGGATAGAACAATGAGTTGAAAGCCTTTGGAATAGAGACCTAAAGGCTTGCACATTTATAATGTATAGGGTCCAAAGACTGTATAAAGGGACATATGTTGTTTTCTATACATAGCAAATTAAAATTGTCAACTTTTATATCAAACAACATAAAAATGGCTATTAGTAGTTGATTTCTGCCAAAATAAGCTGTAAACTTAAAGTTGGATTATCAAGCACTTATATTAGTCTTCAGTGTAGGTGGGATTATGCCATACAATAAACATGTCATCCACATACTTATTATACATTTCATATAGGGTAAACCTTACTATTACTTATCTCCTTATATCTATCTGTGTATAAGTTGAGCATAAGACAAGCCATTTAACTGCGTATTGAAATTCCTGTAGTATGTCTATACAAGTTTTTATACTGAAAATAAGATTATGACAGAAGATGGCATAATTTTTGTATGTTATTAAGATTTGTAGTATGTTCTGGAAGATAGTAAACAAGGAACCTATATATTGATATTTGTAGCAGAATCAATTTCTGCTATAAGTCTACTCACTCAGCATCAACAGGAACCATTTCTAAGAAATATCATTATTGGGAATGAAAAATGGATTCAGTACAATAATGTCATTTGAAAAAAAACAATGGATGGATAGAAACCAGCAACCGAAACAGATCCAAAAAGAAGCCTTCAGTCAAGGATAATAATGTTGAGTGTTTGGTGGGATTGTAGAGGAATAATCCACTACAAACTGCTTAAATACAATGAAACAATTACTGGCAATCTATACAGGCAACGGCTTCAAAGATTATACAAGTTACTCGTATAATAAACTTCAAGAATGTCGCCTTGGCCTCTTCAAAAGAAAAAAGTTGTACTTCTCCATGATAATACATGGCTATATATTTATAAAGTCATTTGGGAAAAAATGTTGAAGCTTGAATTGTCAGTATTACCACATCCAATATACTCTTCCAATCTTGTGCCATCTGATTATTATCTACGAAAATGTTTATAATAATAATAATAATAATAATTTACTTTTCACATTTCTTCTTATATATAACTAATAAAATTTATTATTTATTGATTATTATCTATTTAGATCATTACATAATGCATTAAATGGGAAAAAATTCAATAATGATGAAGAAGTCAATACTTTCATTCAAGACATTTTTGTATTGAAAGATAAAAAACTTTTATTCAGAAGGCATTCATCAGTCGAAAATAAAATGGGAATCTGTCTTTAATAACAGTGGTGACTATATAATTGATTAAATCTAAGCCTATTTTTTTAATACAGCTGAAATTATTTATGTTACAACCCAATAATAATAAACTGGCTGGTCATAGATGTATAGAGGGAAAAAGTTTTGCAAAGTCTAGAGCAGTCCTATGATCATAGTCTATTTCTGAAAAATTATTTTTGTTCAGACAAATAAATTCTATTTCATATCTTTGCATCTTTCTGCTTCTGCACAAATGTAAAACAAAAACAAAAATTATAAAATAGCTCAGGACTACTAAAATTATTTCATTTGACTAATGTTTTCAATCCTCCTTAGGGACCATCATCAGGTGTAAAATAATCAGTTACAAAACAAATGTAAATTTATAAGGTGCAGAATTTTTACCTTCTGTTTACATACATGCAATAAAAGCAGACATATGATATATTAATGTATAATTGTAAAGAAATGTTGGCAATGGTGTTTTAAGCAGAGTTGTTATTTGGCTCTAATTTATAATAAGCAAAACACATAATGGACATATAAAAAGTTTGCAACTGATAATATGATATTAAAATTCAACTTGGAGAAATGTATGATCGCAAAGCATCTTCATTACATACTTTAGAGTTTAATTAAAAGATTTAGTTTAAAATACGTAAATGTCAGAATAATTGCTTAAATATCTAAGAATGGATTAAAAAATAAACTTAAAAATGGATATAAACATTAAGCTGTAATTCCTATCAGACATTATCACAATATTCACTATGGTAAAAGGATGCCACCTACTACATCTAAAACACTACAAACTTATGTTTAATCTATTTTACAAATTATTTATCAATCACTTCCATGCATGAGAAAGAGAGCTTGGATCATTATTATTGACAATACAACCATTTTTACATGTTTAATTATCTCAATCAACACTGCAATGATCCTTTTTCATTTCAGTGCTTAATGCATTTCACCACTTTCACTTCCTTCCATTTAACATCTACATTGTAGAGATACCTCTTTTTTTGTTTATAATAATTTCCATTAAATATAAAGTATGATTGATGATACACTAAATCACATATTTTTTGGATGCATCTGATACTTCCCTTAAAAGCTTTTTAAATGCTTTAATAGTAATCTGTATAGCTATATATGTTACAGACAAAGTGATTAATATGGGCATTATTTAAAATGACAAACAAAATCATGCATTGTAATAAATTTAAAAAATTTAATCTATTACAGTAAAAACATTGATTATCCAGATACCCTGGTAACAATTACTCTGGATAATCGATGCTTTCCTATATCTATGTACATAAGTCCAGTATTCACTGTTTTGAACGGTATCTTATTGACAGTTTATTACTCACTTCAGCACTATAAAGCAGACCATTACGACTCTACAACCTTTTTCAATATTTAGAGAAACGTTTTGGTTTATATTAAACCATCATCAGCTGATGATGGTTTAAATAAACTGAAAACGTTTCTCTAAATGTTGAAAAAGATTGTAGAGTCATAATGGTCTGCTTTATAGTGCTGAAGTGAGTAATAAACTATCAATAAGATACCGTTCAAAACAGTGAATACTGGACTTATGTACATAGATATAGGAAAGCATTCTATGTACAATTAATTACATAAAAATCTTTAATAATTCAACAGACACTATATAATAATTATAATTATTATTAAAATAAGTTTATTTTGGCAATTCCTTTGCATATAGCTTATAACAAAATAATTTGTGAAAATTTCACAAACTAGAATATTTTTGAAAGATAAGTATTAATAACTGTTTTAATTAATGCTATCAAATGAAAAATATTTAGGAACATATCAGGAAAAACATTTACATGTTTTTTTTATTAATAAAATTTTATAATTCTGTCAACATTATGATAAAATCATAAAAATCAACTTAAAAGAGATGAATGATCTCTCCTCTCTACTGTTTTTAATACTGACAAGAAGATATCATTATGATCACTTTTCCTGACCATATGATAGCAATATTCATATTGACCCATCAATGTGATAAATTATTATAAATAATGCAAAATTAATTACAATGTCCAATTTTGTTTGTTATTTTTCATAATAGCTGGGCATTATAAATAATGCCTGTATTAATTACTTTGTCCATAACATATACAAGCCTATTTTATCTACGGATATAGATGAGTATAGGGATTCAAATTCAGATACTGTTAGAGTTTTTCATCAGGAAAAGCATCTTTACTACCTGGATCATGTCTTTCTCACTAGTTGCCAATGAATTCTTTCTCCATCCCTTCTAATGATGAGATTATTAGTTCTAATTTTACTGTCATCTTTTCCCAGTTATACTCATGACTCTTAATACATCAGCCCTTTAGATAAGACCTTGACAGAGTATGTGTGGCAGCAGAATGTTAGAATACAATGTAGATATTAAATGGAAGGAAGTGAAAGTGCAGAAATGATGGGTCATTGCAATGTTGATTGAGATAATTAAAAATTATAAAAATGATTGTATTGTTAAGAATAATGATCCAAGTTCTCTTTCTCAAATATTGAATGATTGATAAATAATTTGTAAAATAGGTTTAAACAAAAGTTTGTAGTGTTTTAGATGTAGTAGGTGGCATCCTTTTCTCCATAATGAATATCATGATAATATCCAATAGGAATTACAGTTTAATGTTTATATCCATTTTTAAGTTTATTTTTTTAATCCACTCTTAGACATTTAAGCAATTATTCTGACATTTATGTATTTTAAGCTAAAGTTTTTTTAACTCTAAACTATGTAATAGAGGTGCTTTGTGATCATATATTTTTCCAAGTCAAATTTTAATGCTATCAGTTGCAAACTTTTTAAATGTCCATTAGGTGTTTGGTTATTGTAAATTTAACAAAACATTCTTGCTGATGTATGTCTTCACTGTATATATAAACAGGGAAGGTAAAAATTCTCTACCTTATAATTTTATATTTGTTTTGTAATTGGTTATATTAAACCTGATGATAGCCTAAAAAAAGAATTGAAAATGTTAATCAAATAAAATAACTTTTGCAGTTCTCAGCTATTTTAAGAATTTACTAAATTCTATTTCTATTCTTATTTTATATCTTTAACTATTATAATTTGTTGTAATGCTAATGATAGCTATATAAAATTGAAAAGGTTTTGTGTTTGCTATAATTTTAGAAGATTTAATATTTCTACCTGAATTTGTGCTTAGTCTGCTTAAATACATTAGATATTTTATGCTAATTTAAATTTTTATAAAAAATATTTTTATGCTTCAGCTACTTGCTTATAAATTTTGTAAATAATGATGTCATTAAAAGGAATTCCAATAAATAGTATTTTGTTCACAGAACAACATTGTTAATGAAAAATAAAATATGCGAGAATTGTGACATATAACAGGTTACAAACAATGCAGGTAAGTCTGCATACAAATCAAGCATTACTAGGCAGAAAAACAATTTATTTAACACAAACTATAAGAACTAAAGTATTTTCAGCTTAAGAAAGCTATCATCAGTAATCCTATTCAATAATGCTTGATTCATATGTGGACTTAAGTCAAAAATAGTGTTTTGTGTATTTTATATATTTTAATATAATTAATCTTATTTATTTAGATTTAATGGCAATACTCTTTTTAGTTCAATTTAATCTTACATTAGGTATAAGGATGGTCACTTCAACTATTGAAGCAATTTTATGACTATTGTCAAATAAACATGAAATGTTATTGTTGAAATGATGAAAGTTAGTTAATAAATTAAAAGTCAACAAAAATTCTAAATTAAAAGGTAATAAAATATAAATAAAACAATATAATGTTTCATGAAGCATTCTGGAAATATTTGCCACTTCATAAATTAGGTTTAAATATCTACATCACTTTTAATGTGGAAGCTTTGTAATGCAATTCATTTAATGCATTTTTATTTAATGTACAATTTTTTTAAATCTAAATTAGTACATTATAATGAGATATACTATATTTTATAACTGTTTTACAATACATACAATTTTTCTGGAAGAAAAACTGGATTTCATAATTTTTATAATTGTTACATTCTCAAACAATTTTCACAAGTTTAATAACTTAAAAATTATTATATTATCATCATTATGGTTATAGTACATCAGCGTGACATGGAGTATCTCTGGGGCAAAGTGCTATGTTGGACACAAGTCAAGACATAGCTACTTGGGATACTATAACTACCTTTTGCATTTCCCAGAGATGCTTAATTTCTTGTGAGAGTTCTGTGTATTTGCTAATTTCGCAAGAGATGCTTAATTTCTTGTGAGAGTTCTGTGTATTTGCTAATTTTTTATGAATACACCCCGATGTTGTGTGTGTCTGGTATTGAGATGTCTATAATGTAGTTAACTTTTGTTGATGTGCCTGTGTCTGGTATTGAGATGTCTATAATGTAGGTAAAGATCGGAAGAGCCTTTGTTTGTTTGTCTATGAGAGAGGTGTCTGGTCTGTTGTGGTGTATGGTTTTGTCTAGTATAGAGATGTCTATAATGTAGGTAACTTTGTTTTGTTTGTCTATGATGTGAGAAATGTCAATAATTCAGGTCTTTGTTCTGCTTATCTATGAGAGTGATGTCTGGACTGTTATGGGGGTAACTTTGTTTTGTTTGTCTATGAGAGTGATGTCTGGTCTGTTGTTGGGTGAATACACCCTGGATGTTGTGTGTGTCTGGTATTGAGATGTCTATAATGTAGGTTTGGATGTTGTGTGTGTTGGGTATAGAGATGTCTATAATGTAGGTAACTTATCCCGGATGTTGTGTGTGTCTGGTATTGAGATGTCTATAATGTAGGTAACTTGGATGTTGTGTGTCAACTTTGTTTTGTTTGTCTATGATGATTATTGAGATGTCTATAATGTAGATAACTTGTCTGAGAATGATGTAGTATAGAGATGTCTATAATGTAGGTAACTTTGTTTTGTTTGTCTATGATGTGAGAAATGTCTATAATTCAGGTCTTTGTTCTGCTTATCTATGAGAGTGATGTCTGGACTGTTATGGGGGTAACTTTGTTTTGTTTGTCTATGAGAGTGATGTCTGGTCTGTTGTTGGGTGAATACACCCCGATGTTGTGTGTGTCTGGTATTGAGATGTCTATAATGTAGTTAACTTTTTGTTGTGTGTGTCTGGTATTGAGATGTCTATAATGTAGGTAACTTTGTGGATGTTGTGTGTCTTTGTTTGTTTGTCTATGAGAGAGGTGTCTGGTCTGTTGTGGTGTATGGTTTTGTCTAGTATAGAGATGTCTATAATGTAGGTAACTTTGTTTTGTTTGTCTATGATGTGAGAAATGTCAATAATTCAGGTCTTTGTTCTGCTTATCTATGAGAGTGATGTCTGGACTGTTATGGGGGTAACTTTGTTTTGTTTGTCTATGAGAGTGATGTCTGGTCTGTTGTTGGGTGAATACACCCTGGATGTTGTGTGTGTCTGGTATTGAGATGTCTATAATGTAGGTTTGGATGTTGTGTGTGTTGGGTATAGAGATGTCTATAATGTAGGTAACTTATCCCGGATGTTGTGTGTGTCTGGTATTGAGATGTCTATAATGTAGGTAACTTGGATGTTGTGTGTCAACTTTGTTTTGTTTGTCTATGAGGTATTGAGATGTCTTTGGATGTTGTGTGTGTTGGGTATAGAGATGTCTATAATGTAGGTAACTTATCCCGGATGTTGTGTGTGTCTGGTATTGAGATGTCTATAATGTAGGTAACTTGGATGTTGTGTGTCTTTGTTTGTTTGTCTATGAGAGAGGTGTCTGGTCTGTTGTGGTGTATGGTTTTGTCTAGTATAGAGATGTCTATAATGTAGGTAACTTTGTTTTGTTTGTCTATGATGTGAGAAATGTCTATAATTCAGGTCTTTGTTCTGCTTATCTATGAGAGTGATGTCTGGACTGTTATGGGGGTAACTTTGTTTTGTTTGTCTATGAGAGTGATGTCTGGTCTGTTGTTGGGTGAATACACCCCGATGTTGTGTGTGTCTGGTATTGAGATGTCTATAATGTAGTTAACTTTTGTTATTGCCTGTGTCTGGTATTGAGATGTCTATAATGTAGGTAAAGATCGGAAGAGCTGTCAGGTATTGAGATGTCTATAATTCAGGTCTTTGTTCTGCTTATCTATGAGAGTGATGTCTGGACTGTTATGGGGGTAACTTTGTTTTGTTTGTCTATGAGAGTGATGTCTGGTCTGTTGTTGGGTGAATACACCCTGGATGTTGTGTGTGTCTGGTATTGAGATGTCTATAATGTAGGTTTGGATGTTGTGTGTGTTGGGTATAGAGATGTCTATAATGTAGGTAACTTATCCCGGATGTTGTGTGTGTCTGGTATTGAGATGTCTATAATGTAGGTAACTTGGATGTTGTGTGTCAACTTTGTTTTGTTTGTCTATGTTGGTATTGAGATGTCTATAATGTGGGTAACTTTGTTTTGCTTGTCTATGAGAGTAATGTCTGGTGTATTGTGGTGTATGGTTTTGTCTGTTAGGATTGTTCTGTCATAATACATCTTGTGTGTTGAGTTTTGATATTTATTATAGTCAATAATAAAAACTTCCCACAAGTATGGAGGCATAGAAGAATCACTATGCTTTTGGAAGTGTTAGGTATGTCTTGGAATGTAGATCTAATGTTTTGAGGCTTTTGTGTAGGGTGTGAGGGATTACTAATCGACCTTCAAGAGAAGATAATATTTGCCTAATTAGGGCCAGAGCCTGATCCGTCGAGCAAACCGAATGAAACAACCATCCCTTAAGGCACTTAATCTCATGCATCACGTTCATATGCACCTATTATAATGTAGGTAACTGTTTTGCTTGTCTATGAGAGTGATGTCTGGTCTGTTGTGGTGTATGGTGGTTGAGGAAATAATGATGGGTACTGTAAAGGTAGTCACAGTGACTATCTTTAGTATTCCTCAAAGACGCTTAATTTGTTGTGAAAGTTCTGTGTATTTGCTAATTTTTTGGGTGAATGCATCCTGTGTTATTGCCTGTGTCTGGTATTGAGATGTCTATAATGTAGGTAAAGATCGGAAGAGCATGTTTGGTATTGAGATGTCTATAATGTGGGTAACTTTGTTTTGCTTGTCTGTATTGAGATGTCTATAATGTAGGTAACTTTGTTCTGCTTGTCTATAGTATAGAGATGTCTATAATGTAGGTAACTTTGTTTTGTTTGTCTATGAATGAGATGTCTATAATGTAGGTAACTTTGTTTTGTTTGTCTATGAGAGTGCGCGTCTATTGCGATGTATGGTTTTGTCTGTTATGATTGTTCTGTCATAATTGGTTGTGGTATATGGTTTTGTCTGTTAGGTTTGTTCTGTCGTAATACAGGTATGGTTTTGTATGTGTGGATGGTTGTGTCTGTTAGGATTGTTCTGTCATAATACATCTTGTGTGTTGAGTTTCCTAGGAATGTCAAGTTTTCTAGAATTGTGTCTGATATGTATTTGTAGTATGGTGTGAGTGTGTTTATTAATTTGTGTTTGGTTGCAAGCTTTTGGTCAGTGGCTGATTTAGCATTTGAGAGGCCCCAGGCAGAATTCAATTTTGAAACTCCTTTCTAAATATTTTCACTATCCCTACATCCTACAGTGTGAATTCTACACGCACGTTTTTTTACTCTGGTAGCGATTATACTGATTGTTGTAAATAGAGATAGAAGGCACTACTCATTGGTTTGGCCTGGGAAGAATGAAGAATGAAGATAGAAGATGATAGGAAAGTAAAGGAATGATTTAAAGATTCCTGTCAAGAGATAATGTGACAGGTCATTAGCTGAAAAAAGAAAAAAGCAGCCAACAGTTTTATTAAAAAAAATAAAAAATAACATATTTACAATATATAAATAAATACATATTTTGGAATGAATTTAAACAGAATTATAATATTTTTTTTGTTGCCTGCCCAGTCCATCTTGTACAATGTGGCAATGAAAATGGTTGAAAATAGGAGACATACAAATATACACAAATTATAGAGCCTGCACAGTTTTTCTGTACAATCTGGCGAATACACAGAAGAAAAAGAACAACCGATGGCATGAAAAATATTCTTCACAATGCGTGGCTGATAAATTAAAATGTTGCAAATACACACAGAATTTACGTTTTTTCTCTGCAGATTGGAATGGTGGAAACCAATATAATATGACATGAAGATCATCAAGACACGAATAAAAATTAACAAATTTGAAAAGCTGGTGTAGAGTCTGCACAATTCTTCTGTCCAATCTGGTGAATAACAATGAAGTAAAGCACATCATAGAATGTTATAGTATATATTTTATCAGCATAAAGTTTGACAAGTAATATGGTAGAGAAAAGAATATAAACATGTAATATCCTCATTCAGTTTTTTTCTATTAGGTTGATGCATAATTCCATAGTGTTTTAAATATAGGTTTGTTAAGTTTGTTTGTTTAGTGTTTTATTTATGAAATTCAGTTAAAAATTTCACCAAATCAAGCAAGCAACTATTCAACAATGTAATCTCCGTCATTGTCAATAACTTCCTGCCAACGTTGGGGTAGATTTTGGATCCCGTCTGTAGAAATCTGTTGGTTTTGAGTTTAGGAAGTCATCCAAGTTTGGAGAGCAGATTCAGATGGTCACAGATGTTCCTAGCCACATTTACTGCACTTGAACCTCGGTTAAATTTGTACAGCAGAATATGTCGGAAATGTTTTTTTTCTCGACCTGACAGTCCATCTTCAACAGTGAAGAAATAACAATCGTTTATAACAATCTCGCTGACAGCTCATATTCCACAAGACAACTCTTCAAAGTAAACAGTGACAATTAAAAAATGGTAAACAAATGAACAGCAATTGCAGTGTAGCCAGGCCAAATCAGAATGCTACGGAATTATGCATCAATCTAATATAATTGAAGAATACTTGATGATATTGTATTTCATATTAAGTCAAGTTCAAATTTCATGTTGTAGATCCTGAAAATTTTTGTCTATCTTAATTCAATATATTTCTTGTTCATTAAAAATTACACTATTATAGGAGTATTGACAACAGATATTAAACACATAGGAGTCAGTATAATCACACAGTCAAAAGAGAAAAACATAAACAAATAGTAAGAAGGAATTAAAAAAGAAATAAGAACAGATTATTTAATCAAAAATAAATGTTTAGGGCTCCGGTCTCTCTGATATATTTCTTAAAAATCAGAAATAATTCTTTGTTGTATATAAAATTTTCAAGATCACATGGCCAATTATAACCCAAAGTGATTGTTTTTCTTTCCAAGTTAATTCGCTGTGTATTAAAGAAACTGCAGTTAAATATGAAATGAGTAACATTTTGAATGCTAATATTATTACAGTTGCAAATATTGTTTTGTTTTATTTTAAATCTTTTAAGCTAAGTTCAAAAGTTACCATGCCCAGTTAGAGTTTGGATTAAATAATAATTTGTTTGAAAATAATTTAAATTAAGAAATTTTTTTATTGAAGGAATAAAATTATGTGTAAGTCTACCTGTTTTACCATCATCCCATTCTTTTTGCCAAATTTTAATAATCATGTCATGAAAATATTTTTTAATGAAAGAATGAGGTATTCTCTTATAGGATGTTAAAGAAATATTTTGATTAACTTTTTTAGCAAGAAAATCTGCCATATCGTTTCCCCTTATGACCTCAAATGACCTTGGACCCAATAGAATTTAATTATGTAGTTATTAAGTTGATTTAACAAATTTTGTATTTCATTATTAATCTTAAATTTATTAGGAGTCTTATTAATGGATTGAAGTGCCGTTTTACTATCTGATATTATAAAATAAGTATCTTGATTAACATGTTTCTGATTTAATTGATAGTTTTGTATCAATTTTAGACCTTTGAATATGGCTAATAATTCTGCTTGTACAATAGCACAGTAATTGCTTAATTTAAAATAGGCTTGATATATATTTTTATTTTCATTGTTAGTAACATAGATAGCGGCACCAACTCCAGCATTATTTTTAGATCCATCAGTATAAATGTATATACCATTTGTAATTTTCGGAATACCATATTCAATATGTATATCAATATAGTTTGTTGGATGTAATTCAAAATTGCTGTTGAATTTCTCCAAATCACAGTTTTTAATAAGTTGAAAGAAACCATAATCCTCAGGTATTTCAAACAGTTTTTTATAATGAATAAATTCATCAATATTATATTTAGAATTTTTTGTGTATATATAAGTCCAAAATATTTCTTTTATGCATAGGATTATGGGAATAATTCTTGCAAGAACTTGTAGAGAATTGGTGGCTGAAGTCCTATAAGCCCTGCAAATTTTAATTAAAGCCAACCTTTGAAGAGAGTTAAGTTTATTGCTGATATAGGATTTGTTAACAGCATATCCCCAGAATTCAGCTGCATACGTTTTTATCGGCTCAATTACAGTAGCATAAATTCGTATGGAAGTATAATATTTAAAACCCCAATATTTTCCCATAACAGAATTTAGGGAATAACGGAAAATCAATTAGCAGACGCACTCTCGAGATCTCCCAACACAACAGATAACAACGAAAAGGAAGATGACTACTGTTCCCATATCTGTGCCATCCTCTCCATTTCCGGAAAAGATGAATTAATCAGTGCACAATGAAACGACGACAAATGGAGAGGATTATATGAGTATTTAGCAACAGGCAGTCTACTTCCAGACCCAACCTTAGCTGCAGAAATAGTAGGTAAGTCAAGACAATATACTTTGACTAATGACATTTTGTATTATACTAGAAAAACTGATCAGTCTGGAGGCTTTAGACCAGTAATCCCTAAGAATCTCAGGACTGCTGTTTTAACAGAATTACATGATCATCCGACTGCCTGACACCCAGGTCATCTGGGTGTCAGAAAAACTGTGAAAAAAGTACAACAAATGTGCTATTGGCCAGCCATGACAACAGACATTAAAAAATATGTTTTATCCTGTCACATTTGTCAAACAGTTAAATACGACCAACAACGTCCGGCCAGACTGATGCAAAGTGCACAGATTACGGAACCTGGCGATCAAGTAGGTGTAGATATCCTGGGTCCATATCCAAGATCCAGGAAAAATAATAATTATATACTATTAATGACTGATTATTTTAGTAAATGGGTAGAACTGTTTCCTTTAAGAGATATAAAAGCGGAAACAGTAGTAAAATGTATGGTTAACGAGTATTTTTGCAGATATGATCTACCAAAAGCTTTAGTTAATGACAATGGACCACAGTTCATCTCCCATTTGATGGCCGAAGTCTGCACCCAGTTGGAAATTAAGCATCTGTTAACCACTCCTTATCATCCGCAATCGAACTTAACAGAACGAGTCAACCGCACCTTAGGCTGTATGGTCTCAGCATACATTAATAAGAACCATCAAGATTGGGACATATACCTACAACAGTTGGCGTTAGCAATCCGATTAACCGTCCAAGATTCCACCCAATATACTCCGGCGAAGTTACACCTTGGACGAGAAATTATGCTTCCGTGGGACCGCCTCACCCAATACCCGAACCTACCGACCTCCGTAGAAGATAAAACAAATAATTTAGAACAAATTATAAATACGGCCTGAAGAAATGTCTAGTCTGCGCAGAATCAACAATGGCAGCACTATAATCGGCGTTGTAGACAACAAACATTTCAGGTGGGTGACCTTGTGTTATTAAAAACTCATCCAATGTCTTCTGCCCGTAGACAATTTAGCACCAAATTGGCACCCAAATGAGCAGGACCGTACGAGAAGCAAGTGATATCTCCACTGAATTACGAACTAAAGGACCCAGTCAGTGGGGCGATTCATGGTGGTTAACATATAGCCAACCTGAAGAAGTACCACCTGTTTAACAGGCCGTCATACCCAGTAAGGGACATCACCTGAGATGCCGGTGATACAAGACCTACAGCACCAATAGACAGCGGCATCAGAAGAACTGTTTCCGGTCCGCCATGTCGCTAAAAGTTCGGATGTACCAAACTGACGACTGAGGCCCACGCGGGGAATGGACTATCATCGTCTTGCCGGACTTCCTCCTCGAAGATAAGTTGTATAGATATAAATTTTATTTTCAGCAGTAGTAATTATAAATCCAAAAAGGTTGCGTCATTGTAAGTTTGGAACGTAAATATTGTTCATCGATGACTGTAAGAGATGATCACTAAAATACTAACAAAAGTCAAACATTAACAGGGGGAAAATCTCTCTTACAGCCTTTGAAAGGAATTAATATCAAAAATTTTCCCAGCATCAAACGATCAATACTGATCAAGCATCCTTTTATGGATATAATGTATTGTTATGTTAAGAAAAATTACCTCCACATGTTAGATTTAAGGATCAACTAATGCTCATAGAAAGGGAAACTTTATTAAGTTGAAAATCAGTGAGGCTCTGAAAAGTTTACAGAAATTGTAAACGGGTAAGCTCTAACGGACAAAATTTAGAAGAAATGCTACGCAGTTTCTTGACTGACAGTTATATTAGCTTTATATATATATACTAGCAGACCTGTGCCCGGCGTTGCTCGGGCAGTTCATGGCGTTGTATTTAAGTTTCTCTTTCTCTTAAATTATAAATTTTTAGATGACCTTAAGGATTTTCTTCAATATATTCTGAAAATTTTTCCTGTATAGATATATTTTCTATTTGAAACGTGTCTTTTCGATTGTTCACTTATTTATCTTTCTTTCTCTATTAGAATTCTGTCTATTTGTTTTGATCTTCTAATGTGTTGTCGTTGTTCTATCTTTTAATGTCTTTGTGTGATAAAATATAAACAAATTTCATTTGAGATATGTAATATGTCACCATCGTAATTATGGATATAGAACATGCCTAACTTAGCTGCAAATTTGACATAAAATTTCCTTTAAAATAAAATATCCAATGAAAAGTTATGATATAAAGTTACTGATCAAAAAATGAGATGATAATGGATGTTGACAGTATATAAGGGAATGTAATGATTCTGAATATTGAACTATTTCGTCTAATTTTACCTTTCCATTGGAACAACACATTCTGCTTGCTTCCTGTTCCCATTTCAACGCAAAGCAATATTCACAGATGTTATTCATGGTTCCTATTACAACTGCTTGGTTTTGATTATATTCAATTGCAGGATCATATGTAAAGGCAGAGCGTTCCAAATTTCTCCATGGAATTCCTTTTCTTTGAATTTTTCCGATTCTATTCAATTCAAGTGAATGTTGGCCTTTTACTAAAGTTTCTCTTTTTCTTAAATTATAGCCTTCCTTTTGAAATATGTGCCTTTTCGAACATTCCCTTCTTTGTTTGTTTCTTTCTCTATTAGAAATCAGTCGAGTTTTTCGATCTTCTAATATTTCTTTTTTTCAAATTACACGCAATTGTTTAGCATCAGGAGTTAATCTATCTAAAGAGTTCTTTCTTTTTCATGTCATTATAAAATTTATACAAAAATGTTACAATTTTTATAAAATTCTATTATTATAAGTCAAATTGTTGCATTGCTATGGCAATGATGGCTTATTAATTATATGTGCCGCAGCAACCACTGTGTGCCGCGGCACAGTGGTTCTGTAAATTTTTTTTACACAAAAAATTTACAGACAGGTATTGGTTAATTTCTAATAATCAATACCTGTCTTTAAACTTTCCTGCATAAATTCCCTAACAAACAAAAGTTGTTTCATAAAAATCCATTCAGCCGTTCCCGAGTTATAACCGTACATATGCTCTCAGGCATTTCAGATTGCACTTAGGGCCATCTATTGATATTTATTGTCAAAAAATGAATTTCGTTTAAATGCAATATATAAAATCAATTTCTAATAATCAATACTTGTCTGTAAACCATCCTGCGTAAATCCCCTAACAAACAAAAGTTGTTTCATAAAAATCCTTTCAGCTATTCTCGAGATATAACCGTACATACACTCTCAGGCATTTCAGATTTATATATATATATATATAGATATATAATTTGTATTTGTTAGTTCTTTAATATTCTTAGCTTATTAAATTTTAAATTATTAAGTTTAAATTTTGAGGTAGTTCTTCATATGTATGTGTATAAAATTATTTTGTTTCTTTAACTTTGTGTATTTTTTTTATTTTGTTTTTATATATAACATAAACCAGTTTTTACAAAATAAAGTTAAATTAGACAAAAACCTAAACTCAGAATAATGGAAGAATAATAATGGAAACTGCTACAGGGCCCATTCTAGCATTTATGATGCCCTGGACAAAAAGTCAAATTGCTGCCCCTTAAACATATGCTTTTTAAAAATTTATAAGGTGGAATGGAGTAAGGGCATAGTTGGGGAAGTGCATTATCAGGCTTTTTTTAAGCAAAATTTTGCTATTTGATATTGCAGTAATCTGCTACAAGTTAATATCAACCTATCGAGATAGATAATGCATGATGAATGACGCAATTCCAATATTTACATCAACCTTTACAAAAGTGTCATGTCCAAACAGCACACACAACTTTGACAGTATCTTAAAAGTGCAATAATTCTTAAGATAACTTCACATTAGGAGTTATTTTTTGTTAAGTGTGAAAAATTGATTAAAGTTTATATTAAATAAACAATATTTCTTAACATTTCAAAATTTATTGAGAAAAATTCTGGTAAACTCTTGCCTCGTAAATATTGTTACCTGGGGCAAATGCAGATCAGCACCTTGGAGTAATCGCGTACTAGGTTGCTCTAGCCTTATAACACGTTCAATTTTATTTTTTCGTGTTCTACAATTTAATTTGCTTATTAACTTTTTTTCTAGCATATAAATGGTTCGCAGTTACATCAGAAAAACCAACAGCAGTCAATAATTCAAAAGAAATGAACGAAATGCGAACATTGTTGAGATGATGATTGATAAATCAAAGACATCAATTAAAATTTTCATATAAACCATTTTTTATTTGATAAAAATCATTCATATTAAATAACAAAATGTGTATTTTGTTACATTGAATAAAAATAAAAAGTGATGTAAAGTAAATAATGTGAGATGAGGTTTAGTGAAATAAAGCAAAAATATAAAGTGATATAAGTACACAAGTTATTAAACAACACTTATTAACTTTTTTTTCTAGCATATAAATGGTTTGCAGTTACATCAGAAAAACCAACAGCAGTCAATAATTCAAAAGAAATGAACGAAATGCGAACATTGTTGAGATGATGATTGATAAATCAAAGACATCAATTAAAATTTTCATATAAACCATTTTTTATTTGATAAAAATCATTCATATTAAATAACAAAATGTGTATTTTGTTACATTGAATAAAAATAAAAAGTGATGTAAAGTAAATAATGTGAGATGAGGTTTAGTGAAATAAAGCAAAAATATAAAGTGATATAAGTACACAAGTTATTAAACAACTTGTGTACTTACATCACTTTATATTTTTGATTTATTTCACTATGCCACCTCTCACATTTCAGAGTTCAATCCTTGTTTCTTTTAACAAAGGATAACTCTAAAACAAAATAATCTATCTTAATGCAGTAAAAAGCATTTTATAGCATATTTATTCATAATTCTGCTCTTACCAAGTAGCATGTGTAAATAAACTTCAAAGCTTTTTTAACTTGCACATACACTCTTACTCCATTTTGAGTTTAGTGCAGAGTAGCTGACATTCTGTACGATCTTGTAGCAAATTTAAAATTTTCAAGGATGAATTAAACGGTAATAGCTGCGCAATGGATTGTTAATGACCCTGTTAAATATTTATACGATAGGTTAAAATACTTGCATTTAAAGTCCAGCTTTGCAAAAACTGCTCTGCACTTACCCCACTCTGCCTTATCTTTTATTTTAAATAAAATCAAATGGTTATCATCACCGACGTATTAGCAAGAATAATGCAATTGTGTAACGAAATTGCCCTTTTATAATTAGAGGTAATAAACAAGTCGATGCATGATATTCCTTCTCACTCCTGTTTCAAACAAGTTCATGCAGCACCCTGTATGCTGTACTATACATTGCACAACTTGTATACCTAGCCTTTTTTGTTATTTAATTAAACATGCCACTCTTTTATGGTTGTTTTCTTCAGAATTAAGGATTGCAAATATTTTTTAGTTTTTAGACAAAAACAGTGATTACAAAATGTAAATTGCCTGGTAATTTTAGCCAAAGAAAAAATATCAACAAATATAAATTTCGGTTAATTAAGTATTTAACTTATAAATATTTTGTCATCTTCACAATCAAAATGTCGCCTTTCAAATTTGCCGCCCCAGACAAATATCCAGTTTGCCAGCTCCTAGAGCAGGCCTGACTGCTAAAATTATACATTAGATAGAAACTTTACAATATGAATATTCCTGCAGTGTAGCAACAGAGTAGATGAAGGACTTTTAGCAACAATGTTTTTTTATTAACCTAAGAGTGGTCAAATATGGACATCTTCTCTGAGATGAAAAAAAAAAAATTAGAGTTTTCCTAAATAATTTGACGCTTTCTGATGCACCATTGTACTTTTTGAATGCACTAAAAGCATCAGTTATAAAAAAGTGTGTTCTCTGAATTTTCCATAAGTATTTTATTTAATCAGTTAATAAAAGTTATAAGATTTTATCATAGTGCTACTATATTGTAATTAATATCTTGATAATTACATATATCTGTTTTCTTCTCTGGAATTGTGCAGAAACCTGTAAAAATCATCTCATTAGCTGCCATATATTGAAGGGCTGATCTGAATCCTTAAAATAAGTGATAATTGCATGTCTGGAGGTGGGTTTCAATCCAACAAAACCTTGCAATCTGTCTTTATCATTACTAAGAATCTGGTATATTGGTGTTTCCTCTGCATTATTGGTTGAATCTTAGTTCTTTTCTCTATATTCCTTTTTGTACTCTGTGCAGTTAGATCAAAAGATAAACAAATTCATTTTATTGTGATGTTTTTTGGCAATGTTTTTATTTATCCTTTCAGTTTCAGAGAGTTTTGGATCTTCATTGTACTTATTCTGTTCCAATTTCTATCAATACATACTTTGTCTTTCCAATATATAAGAATAGATTAAAAAAAGTACAATGAAGATATAAACCAAGAGCACTTTCAACAGCATTGGTAAGCAAAAATCAGTGAAAAGCATAGAAATGAAATGGAATAAACTACCTATCATGAATTTTTTATTCTAACCATGTGCCACAATGATTAGAGTAATATTAATCACAAGGTTGAAACACTTAAAAAAAAAATGATATAATTGTTGTTTTGTCATTTCATTATAAAGAAAGGTTAAAAGAACATAATGATGATATAAGTTAAGGGCACTTTACAACAACATTGGCAAGTAAAGATTACTAGTAAAGAACAGAAAGAAATGGAAGATTTTAGAAAAATAAAAAAGTTACCACTCAATAGAAGATAGAACAGATGAGGCATTAGAATAGAGAAAAAACAAAAATATATTATAAATAATAATATCCTAGAATATCATCCAAGTTCTTAGTTACGGTGCATAAAAAACAATGCAACATAGTATGAAAATAAGTTAGTTTAAAAGTATGAAATTTTTAAGAACAGAACATTGTACAGACCTACAAAGGTCGGATTTCTCTCCGGGCCCCTGTAATAAGTCCGACACCGTTCCTCCCCAGCCCTAACCTTTCTTTCCGTCTTAATATTAATATAAATTTTAATTTCGTTAGAGTCTAACCAACTCAAAACTTGGTCAACAATACAATGCAAATGTTCCATATTTAAAAAAGAAACTTTATTATTATTAGAAAAAATAAACTTACAATTGCAAGAACAGGTCTCGTCCCCGGACAAGAAAATGAGGCTTGTTAAACTCTGTAGTAAATAAAAGAACAATTCGCTTTTCTTTTTTTTTTAACACCCATGAACTTCCATTTCAGCAAAACGTTTGACAACCACCAACCATCCGTCTTCACGACAACACAATACGGGGAACAAGAGACCTCCACGCCATCCCACGGCAAAAACTTTTAAACTCCAACTAATTTCCATATTAATTACCAAATACAATTTTTTTTTCAAAGACTGGTCAATTTCACAACATACAATTATTTTCTTGATAAAAACCCACTGACTGAACATAAATACAAAACTTAATTGCCAGTTAACAAAAGTTATACATTTCACCAACAGTTTAATTAATCGATCACAACAATAATTATCCAACATGGCGGCCCGTCCGCACCGTCTCAGCCCACCACAACAGGTAAGACTTACATTAGTAACAATTTTTAAAGGGCTTTCAAAACAGTCATTCAACTCTGCCTCCAGAATCCTCACAAACCTATCTTTCTCATTATAGGCTCTTGAATTTTGATGCTCAGGCAAAGTGGAATGAATTCAAGTTATTAAAAACAACCCAAGACCCAATAAGAAGGAAGTTTGCAGAATCCTTTGAGATTTATAAGAATAAGATATTGAAAAATAATACCATAAATACAATTGAGCCAAACCTAATAAGTATAGCATGGACATGGTCTAATGAAACACTACAACACAAACAGAAGAATTGATTTAGACTTAACAACTGTAATGCTTTAACAAGTTATATAAATTAAATTATTTATTTTCTATAAATTTAGTTAATAATTTTATTTTATTTTTGTAACAGTTTAAATATGCTTTATATATTTATATATATATTATGTAACTTGTTGCCATAATTGCTGTTTGAATTTTTGTTTTTGAATTGAGTTCTATGTTCTAAAGTTTATATTGCTCTGTATTGATTGCTGAAGGAGGACCCAGAGAGTTGAAAGCATATCAATAAAATTATTTTAGTTGACAAAGAAAGTTTTATTTTATTTTCTGCATGTTTTTCCCTGCACTTTGTGCTGTGACTTTCAATAAATGTTATAAGTTTTTGATAGTAGTTTACTCTTTTTGAGAACTGTTACAAGAAAGAGGATTGAAATTATATACCAATTATTTAATAAGATTTAAACTGTTAAAAATTAATAATTAATTCCTAGAACTAATATGTTTATGATTTAGTTATATTCTAAGTAAAAAATATTAAACTGTAAAAAATTTTGTAACAGTATTAAAAATGTTATTTATTAATAACAGTTAAGATTTTATTCTCCTAAATTTGATGTATTAAGGTGCTTGATCTTGTCTAAATCTAATGAGTTGGAATATATTTTGTATAGAATTGTTTGATATTTTGATTCCTGTTTAATTATATAAGTGTACAAGTAAATTTTATTTTGCTTAATAATGCTTTTATTATTTATAATTTTCATTTTTAATTGTTTTTCAATTGATTTTATGAAACATTTGTAATATGCTAATAATTAGCCTATCCATAAGGCATTTAATATACTAATTAAGAATATATGTAGTCTTTGACTTACACTCATTCTGACTTATGATATTCTAATCTCACAAATACCCTTACAATATTCTAAACTTGGCTGTTTTCATAGCATATTGGCTAGAAATACTTTTTGTTTTATTAAAAATATAGTAAAGTAATTGTTTACTACCTTAGGGATTTGGGTTCAATTGAGATGATTTTACATCTTTGGGCTCAGGTTCATTTCTGAATTATTTTATAATCTGAAGGACCTGGGATTAAATCCAGACAATTATACAATCTTAAAGGATTCAATATTCCATCTATTATTACTACTATTAAAATTATTAACATTATGAATCACTTTCAGCTTGCAATATTTTGACTTATGATGGGTTTATCAAAATGTAACCCTAAGTCAAGAACAATCTGTACTATATATTGTCTTCAACTCAGATGGATTCTCTCCAACTTACATAATATTTAATTTATGTAAATTTGATATTACATAAAATATATTCCATAAATTTATTATTATTATTTTCAAATATAGAGCATAAAAATCTACTGTATTTATAGATTGCAAATGCAAGCATGTTAATTTTACATTATCAAAACTTCATATTACTTGATTTATTTATGTTCTGTGCAGACAGTTCTTGGTTTATAAATTCCTGCTTAAAGAATTACAGGTTTGCATGTTTTTTCAAATATTAATTATCAAAAAAATATGATGATTAATTGCAATAAATGTTATTAAACATTCATAAAAAGCTATTTCAAACCATGTACATAGCTCACCTGACATAGCTATACAATACACTATAACGGGTTTGTAGCGAAAATTCTGTTGTCTGCTACAAAATTGGAAAAATCAAAAAAAGCCAAGAAGTGAAAGCAATGCTTCCTCTGGTTTTATCAGCATATTAAATTATATAAATAATTTCCATTCCTGGATTGTGCCTAAGGTAGTAATTCATCTGTATTTAAGTTCATCTACTTGCTATCTGTCAATAATAATGAAGAATAAAAATTTATATAACAAATAATTTCTTTATTATTATAATTTGCTTAATTTAAAAGATTATATTTTTATTTCTTTAGATAAATAAATCAGTCTTTAATCATAAACTATTTATTCTGTTGCCTTAATTTTATTATAATCAAATTACATTGCTGAGAATGGTACTCCTGAGCTGCCTATATGTTGTTTTTGATCTTAAGTATTACTATAGGATCCGTGCAACAAGTGTCAGCCAAGATTATGCTATTTATTCGAAAATTTAGAATAAGGATGTATAGATCAATGGCAAAGGGATCCAATCATGGATAATTGATACAGAAACTTATTCAAAAAAATAAAAGTAATTATTAAATAATATAAAATACAAAATATAAATAGATAAAGCTTACAATCGACACAACTTGATAAATCTTAATGACTTATTAAAACTTAATAATACAGGCATCCTTGATGGGGGTTCCATTCCAATATCTCTGTTGTAAGTCTATTTTGATGTAAGTCAAGGACTTTTTTAATTCTTGATTTGTTTGATTTACTGACTTAATAGTTTCATAAATTAAGTTTCTGTATAACTTAAAGATGGTTAAGCAAAGTTTTCGTCACCTTCTTTTTTTAGGTTGAAATTTTCATCATTAGCATTATTTCTTTTACTGGACATGACAGAGTTATGACAAAATACATTAATAAGGCTTTGCTTGCCGACTAATGGTGATGCCGCGATCTGTATACAAAAGCAATGTGATATATGTATGTATATGCATGTCGCAAAATTAAATTAGAGAATTTTTAATAATAATTTTTGGCCATCATAAGTGTGAATCATCGTAAATTGAGTCGTCATAAGTCGAAGATTACCTGTATACAGAAGACAGTTACACTTAGTTTGAGATCAGTTCATGACAGATTTGACTATCTGGGATTGCTATTTGAGCTGAATCATATGTAAATACTTTGGAGAGTGAATATTATCATCATGTATTTTTCTTTCACTTCCATTTGACTTCATTGTCCATCTCTTTGTGTCTCCATCAGGAGTTGTACTTCCCTTGTACTTCTTGCTTACATTTTAGAGTCCATCTTAGTTTTGATTCATCTTCTCCTTCTTCATTCCTCCATACTAGGAATAATAGTATTTATTCTTTTAAAAGAAGAAATTTGACAGTATCTTCTCTCATGCTTCAAAAAGAAACTATGATGTAGTAAAGAGTTCCCTATCCATAGATACCTGTGTTATTTTAAACTCCCTTTTCCTTCTCTGGAAATGACTAATTTTGGTGAATATTGAAAGAAAGTTACAATAAGAGAAATATCTAAATGATCTCACTCTAGTTTCCTTTAAAATGTTAATTTCAATAATTATAAAGTTATATCAATTATAATAGCCAATATAATTGTTTTGTTATGGCCTTGCTGATTTCCACATTACTGATATGATGATATTCCATGCAGCATTGTCTCTGGTAAGGAACGATATGATGAAATCTCTCTAGTTCACCTAGTCTTGGAAATTTTTGATTCAGAATTTCCACCAAAAATTTTTTCAACTTATGCAAAATTTGAGTTACATAAAAAAACTTCTGTCTCAATTATTTGTATAAGTTGGGGAATGGCTGTATTATAATCATAGCATTTCTGTTATGATTATAACAGAATAAGTTTCTATATAACTAAAAAATGACTCTTATAATATAGTCATTTCCCCATTTATAAGTTAAAAGTCAGCTTATAATATAATTATCAAGTGATATTTCAACTATAACTTGAAATATCACTAACCTTTGTGGGTTTATAAAAGAATTGAAGTTTTGTCATAATCACTCACTAGGAGGAGAGCATCAACAAATTGCACTGTTTACTATATTATTACAACCCATTTATCTGCAAGGGACTATTTAATTTACAAATATAACAAACTTTATTTTCTGTAAAAATTAAGGAAAATTTTACATAAAAATCAAATTTGCATAAGTGTGATGTACATAATCTGGGAACTACTAATATTGTAAATAATATTTATTGTACATTATTTGGTATAAATTATATTTCGGTATCAAAATATAATTTATACCAAAATAATTGAATATTAGAAATACTTAGTAATGCTTTAAATTTCATATAATTTGAATAATTACAGAATTTTATCAATTAAGTAATTAAAAATTATAATGCTCCTGATGATCTAGCATTAAGTCCATTGCAAGAACATTGGATTATTGGACTTTTATTTTATTATAATATAGTATAAAGTAACTATTATCCTCATTTAGTAGGGTAAATTTGAATTATTTTTCTCCCCACATTTTAAATAATAATTACCGACTCAATGTTGAGAATTTACATTAATGTAAAATCACCATTTTACATCAGGTTCATGGATGACATAGTATTGCCTTTCCAAATCACTGTTAAGTTATATGAGTTTGCTAATACCTTCATGATAGAAGCATATGGATTTTCTTTAAGACAAGAACAACAAAGCTAAAATAGCATTCATTTTTTAGACTTAGTAATAACTGTTATCAATCAGCAATTCCAAACAAGAATGTACAGAAAGCTGTCATATAAGCCAGTCTTAATCCCTAACTGGTTCCATAATCCAATCTCCTATAAGAAAGCCACTTTTAGATACTTTTACAGAAGAACACTAACATATTGCACGAACCACATGATCTTCAAAATGAATTGGAATACATTATTTTAGTAGGAATTAATCACAGTTATAAGAGATCATTTTTATAGAACATTCTGAGCTCATTAAAAAGGACTGTCTAGCAGTCAAAACAAGTCTCCAACTTTTTAATAAAAACGTTTTCGATATTTATATTATACCATCTTCAGTTACAATACTCTGAATAGAACAATCTCATTCTAGAACAGAATGATCATCTGTTATTTTAAAAATTAACAAAGCTGAGGATTATTTTAAAATTATTTGGGTTATAAACATAAAGTAATAATAAAAAGATTAATGTTGAAAAATACAAAGAAATGACTATAGTTTACGAACAAATAATAAAATAATAACAAAAATAAATATAATTAAGCATAGTTGAGATGTAAAATTTTAACATATAAGTAACAAATTTATAAATGTACATTT
>AYEL01083836.1:0-49556 GCA_000484575.1 Olivierus martensii
TAAATTTGTTACTTATATGTTAAAATTTTACATCTCAACTATGCTTAATTATATTTATTTTTGTTATTATTTTATTATTTGTTCGTAAACTATAGTCATTTCTTTGTATTTTTCAACATTAATCTTTTTATTATTACTTTATGTTTATAACCCAAATAATTTTAAAATAATCCTCAGCTTTGTTAATTTTTAAAATAACAGATGATCATTCTGTTCTAGAATGAGATTGTTCTATTCAGAGTATTGTAACTGAAGATGGTATAATATAAATACCGAAAACGTTTTTAATAAAAAGTTGGAGACTTGTTTTGACTGCTAATTGTGCTCGTTATTTAATAGAATATGTTTTACCTGGTATTGTATTAAATGAATTATTGCAAAATTTCCTTCCTGGTCTTCAGGAGATGTTTGGTAAGTTATTGTTTTGCTTATTATTTCAATTTCTCCAGCCAAAAAAAGTTGATTTTTTTTTATCTGTGTATAAGCCGACCCTCCCCACTTCAGAAATTTTTTTGAGAAAAAGCCTCAGCTTATACAGGAGTATATATGATAGTTTATTGTATATTAAAGTTATATACGTACATACTGCTTTTTGTGCTATTTATGAACTTGTTATGCTTAATAACAATGAGATAAGCAGTTTATTTTCCAATTTGTTCCTCTATTATGATAGTTTATTACCTAATAAGTATAATAACACATATAAAACACATGTACAAGTGATAAAATTAGGAGAAAAATGATCATATCTCTGCATTATAACTTTATCTGCTATAATTAATATATTTTTGTTTTTAGTTGGGAAATCTTTATGTAAGTATAGCTCTACATATATAGGATATGTGTAGATTGGGGATTGCCTGTGCTTGTTTGGTATATAGTTTTGCATTCTTAAAAGAAATTATAAATATATTTTGATGATAATTTTTGTTTATAAAATATTATTATTAGCTATTTATAGTTGGAATTATTAAAATTTAATTTAATTTTTTGCTTATAGTGAAAAAGAAATTGTAGATTTTCATAAAGTTCAAGGACTTAGAGGAGTATATATTGCAACCCAGCTGAAAGAAAATATATCATCAAATTCATTAACTGAAAACATGGTTTCTGTTATAACCTTTGATAAGGGTGGAAAATGGCAAAATTTATCAGCACCTAAAGTTGATAAAAATGGAAATCTATTATTATGCCAACAGGTAATAAACTAACATAAATTAACATCAAATATTAAATATTGGTTAATTAGTAAATTAGATCAATGATTCAAATATGTGATCCATTCACAAAGTTTGTATGCCTGTTCTTTGTATGACAACATTTAATTCCAGTTTTATTAAAGAATTTTTATAAAATTTTATATAAATATATAGATTTTACATTTATAAACAAAATCAACAGTCTTTTTGACAGGAATAAAAAAAATTAAACCTGTAAAAGACTGTTACTATCTATATTTATATAAATATTTTAAAATATTACTATACTTGATGGCAGCATCAGAAGTCAGTATTGAGTCTATGGAAGTGGCATATTAACAACTTTTGTGATGGTATTAATGTGCACGGAACAGTTGATTTCATTATAAAAGGTAACAGCATCAATATTAACTGTGTTTATTTTTATGTAATTGTGCCTCTGAGCTTTTGGTTTTCAATTTTGAGTAAATATTCAATGTAATTTGCTTCATTTGATGGCTAATCATGCAGCCTTTCAAGAACGACTTAAAATTACAACTCTCCGCCAATTTTAGAGTTTAATTAGAATTGATTGGAATGTGCAAAACATCATTGTGCATCTGATCATTGTATATACTATAGACATGCAAATAATTTACTGCATGTTAAAATTGTCGTTATTTTATAATAATTTATTTTAACATTGCAAATAATTTAATAGACTATATCACCAGTATAGTCATATAAGTGAACTTCGGCTCTCCCATAGACTCAATACTGACTTCCAATGCTGTCGTCAAGTATAGCATTAACTTACAAATATACAGGTAATAATTTAATTTTCTTTAGAATTAAAAATATTCAAATAAAAAAAAAATGTGTACAGGACTTGACAAATCCAGTAGCCAAGTAGCCAATTGCTACCAGAATTTCCATTTTGGCTACCACTTACAAACAGGTGGTATCTATTTGGCCACTGACTAATGCAAATAGCTGATTCTAGGGACTCCGATATTGTAAAGAAGGCCGTAGTCCTAATTATATTTAAAATCTGAACCTTTAGGAAAATTTTATTCCCTGTATGCTTTAAATTTATTACAATATTGTTTTATGTTTTTATTATGATAGCCGAGCGCCTAAACAAATCGCTTTGTTTACATTTCGATCTTTTAATCTTTATTTCTTTCAATTTTTAGACGTTTAATAAACTTCACAGATTTAAACTCCCTAGAATGAGTCAAAAAATGTAAAATTGGATATTACAAATGAAGTTGGACTTTATTCAGCTTTATATGAATATTAAATGATTTACATATAGCAGACAGAAATCCTTTGCATATCAAGCAAGATACAGAAAATTAATATAAAATAACGTCATTTTGTCTTCTTGTTTAGAAGTTAAATCCAATTGTGCCACTTACAACAGGCAATTACAGTATATAGTAAAAGTACAGTTCCAACAAATCTCCAATTTCTCAAATCCCTTAACTTTAACAACAAGGAAGCTTCAAAGTTCAATAGTTGAAACATAAGCTGGACATCCCTATTCTGGCACAAGGTGAACAATCCAAGGTTGAATCACCTGCTTGGGGAGTAATGCAGGGGATGAAGAGGAAGAGAAGTGGGGAAATGTTTCCATGGAAACAGTCCATTAACAGATGGCTAGTGTCACATGCCGAAATATTGGAACTATGTCTATGGAGTAACGAGAGTGAGCTTTCCATTTTCATAACTGCATGCAGTGGTTTCAATTTGGAGTCTGTCGGCCGGAAAATGAGAGACGACGCAACCATAAAGAAAAACTGGGTACAGCTCATTGAAGGTGCATGCTCCCAACTTCAATAAGTCGTTTGGTTTCAACCACAAGATGGTTGTTTGGTACCTTCTTTATCATCAGGTGAATTAAAAAGAGCATTTTCTGTTGCCGGTTTGTTTATTAACAAAGCTAAGAATTAGGCTGAGCGATAAGAGCAATGATTGCTTATGTTTCCTCAAATCATACTTTAAGAATAAGTGATGAATATTTTATTTGTATTTTGTAGTTCGAATTGTAAATTAGTGATATATAAAGGAATATAAATTTTGGAATTTATTAATATCCTTCTTTTGGTGTTTTTTATTAATATTAATTATAAAAAACTACTTTTTAGATTTTATTAAATTTTAATACATTCCCGGAATTCCCGGGAATGGCTTTTATGTTCTCGGAATTTCCTGGAAATTCCTGGGAATGAAAAAAGACTGGGAAATCAGAAATACTAGTTTGGAGTGTCGTTCTGTAGATATAATGGTGTTATGTTACTATCTGTCAAGACAATAGCTTTGTGTAGTTGTGATGTATGTTGTTTTTTATGGAAGAACTCTCTCATATTATAGATGTCTGTCTGTCGTGTAAATGTGGGATGTTAATAAGAACACATCTTCCTTGCATGGGAGAGTAGTTCTTTCTATGGCAGATTTCGAGTGATAGTACTGGTATTTTGTAAGTGTTGTTCGTGTTTTCTTTGGAGTGATTCAAGTTCTGTCTGTCCACTGTATCATCCCAAAGGAGTAAGTCATTATAGGTATGGCGAATGTGTTGAAGGCTTTCACTGTTTTTCTTCCATTCAGATGTGTTTTGAGAATGTTATTTAATCTGTTGGTGTATAATTCTGACAATGTTTGTTTAGTCCAGTAAGATGGCTAGTGTCACATGCTGAAATATTGGAACTATGTCTATGGAGTAACAAGAGTGAGCTTTCCATTTTCATAACTGCATGCAGTGGTTTCAATTTAGAGTCTGTCAGCCGGAAAATGAAAGACAGCGCAACTATAAAGAAAAACTGGGTACAGCTCATTGAGGTGCATGCTCCCAACTTCAATAAGTCGTTTGGTTTCAACCACAAGATGGTTGTTTGGTCAGTAGAGCGTAGTTAAACCACCCCCCATTTTCTGTCATGTCCAATACTGTTAGCTGCAGAATGGAGATCTGAAGGGAAAAGAGGTTTATAATCTTTAAGTTTGTCTGCACCTGATCATCAGGGGATCTACTCATTTATCATTTTGACTATAGTTATAATCAATTAAATACAAAAAAATAAAAAACTTCCAAAATCTCTTTAGAGTATTTTTATTTAATGATACTTTTTTGCAAAATTTTTCTAATGGCAAAACTTAGATTTTCTAACATTTATAGTAACAATTTTTTGTTTCTAAATCCTATATAACATTTTTTTTTTATTTTGATAAATATTTAAATAATAATTCTTGTGTGTTTCTAAATCCTATTTAATTATCTTGATTAATTATATAGGATATATTTTTTTCATATTGAAATATGAAAAGAAATGTTACATATTTTAACCTTAATAAAATTGCGTATTGGCATGAAATTCATTTGCCATTTATATTTTTAAACTTAAATGCTTCTTACATTAGAGTAGTGGTGCATGAATTTTCTTGAAATAATGCCATAATTGTTGTTATAACTTTATTCAATAAAATCACTAAAATACACAGAAAATTTATGAACACCACAGAAATAAATTGTTTTTCTACAAAAGGAATTTTTACAAACATATTTTTATTATTTAAGACAATAAAGAGATTTTTAATTTTAACGATAAATTTTATTTTTCAATTTTTTCCAAAAAATAAAAAGTAGTAATTATTATAATTCAAAATTTAAAATTTGTTCGTTCTATTATAACATATAAATATTTAACATAGCTTGGTACACGATATATATTTAAAGATAAAATTTATAACTCTATTCGCATAAAATACATTTATTCTGACAACCTTTTTTTAAGTGAAGGGAGGAAAAAATACTCCAAACCGTATTTACTACAAAATAACACACAAGAAAGATATATTCAGTGGTAATCTGGATAGAAGCATGCTATCCTGTCATTAGCGCTCCTCCATTTCCACATGGGTAAAAATTTCGCAAAAGTGCCACACACACGTGATTTGTAGAATCTATAAGATCCAAAAAAAAAAAAAAAAAGTTTGTTTAGTTTTCTTCTGTTCTGTGAGTTTGGCTTGGCTTATTATTATTATTATTATTATGTTATAGTACATTAATGTGGACACGGAGTATCTCCGGGTCAAAGTGCTATTTCGGACACGAGTCAAGACATAGCAACTTGTGATGTTTAATTGTGTGTTAACTGCCTGTGTCAGTGCTGAGAAACTTTCTTACTATTTTGCATGTATTGAGTAGTGATGCTTTGTGTAGTGTTATGTATGTCTTGGGATGTAGTTCTAATGTTTTGAGGCTTTTGTGTAGTGTGTGAGGGATTACTCCTGTGTCTAGTGTTTTGAGGCTTTTGTGTAGTGTGGAAGAGATTTCTTCTGTTGAGGAGAGAATGATGGGTACTATAACTACCTTTTGCATTCCCCCCATGCAGATCTAGTGTTTTGAGGCTTTTGTGTAATGTTTGAGGGATTACTCCTTGAGAAAATAATGATAGGTACTGTGACTACCTTTTGCATTCCCCAGAGATGCTTAATTCTAGTGTTTTGAGGCTTTTGGATAATGTGTGAGGGATTACTCCATGCAGATCTAGTGTTTTGAGGCTTTTGTGTAATGTTTGAGGGATTACTCCTTGAGAAAATAATGATAGGTACTGTGACTACCTTTTGCATTCCCCAGAGATGCTTAATTCTAGTGTTTTGAGGCTTTTGTGTAGTGTGGAAGAGATTTCTTCTGTTGAGGAGAGAATGATGGGTACTATAACTACCTTTTGCATTCCCCATGCAGATCTAGTGTTTTGAGGCTTTTGTGTAATGTTTGAGGGATTACTCCTTGAGAAAATAATGATAGGTACTGTGACTACCTTTTGCATTCCCCAGAGATGCTTAATTCTAGTGTTTTGAGGCTTTTGTGTAGTGTGTGAGGGATTACTCCTGTGGAGATCAATGGGTACCGTGACTAACTTTTGCATTCCCGAGAGATGCTTGATTTCTTGTGAGAGTTCTGTGTATTTTCTAATTTTTTGGGTGAATGCATCCTGGATGTTGTATAAAATTGCATAACTGCATGAAATTCATTGCCATTTATATTTTTAAACTTAAATGTTTCTTACATTAGAGTAGTGGTGCATGAATTTTCTTGGAATAATGCCAATTGTTGTTATAACTTTATTCAATAAAATCACTAAAATACACACGAAATTTATGAACATCACAGAAATGAATTGTTTTTTTGCAAAAGGAATTTTTACAAACATATTTTTATTATTTAAGACAATAAAGAGATTTTTAATTTTAAAGATAAATTTTATTTTTCAATTTTTACCAAAAAATAAATAGTAGTAATTATTATAATTCAAAATTTTAAATTCTACCATTTAAAATTCGTTCGTTCTATTATAACATATAAATATTTAACATAACTTGGTACACGATATATATTTAAAGATAAAATTTATAACTCTATTCGCATAAAATACATTTATTCTGACACTCTTTTTTTAAGTGAAGGGAGGAAAAAAAAATACTCCAAACCGTATTTACTACAAAACAAGACACGAGAAAGATATATTCGGTGGCAATCTGGATAGAAGCATGCTATCCTGTCATTAGCGCTCCTCCATTTCCACGTGGGTAAAAATTCCGCGAAAGTGCCACACAAACACGTGATTTGTAGAACCTATAAGATCCAACATTTAACGCTTCCGTGAAACATCAATGATTTATATCAGTAAAATTTATGCATTAAAGTATTTTATAATTTCCAAAGAAATATTCGTTGCAGATATTTATTTTATTTGAAAAAAGCAGGTATATTCGTTCAATGCCAGAATCACAATTGATTGCAGTAGTTTTTATACGTGGATGCGATGTGCATGTCTTACCCAATTTAGTTGAAGTGCGACGAACCACTAGGTCTAGTCGATAATACACATTAAATTATTTTGCCCGTTTTTATCTTCAAGCTGTTGGATCACTCGACCTAGGATCAGAGTAATTTCGATTACAATCTCCTAAATGGGAGTGTCTCCTAAATGCCGATTCAAACATGAACTCCTTTTTTTTCTTTTTATTCAAATTCCAATTGATGGCGTTTCTTAGCCGCATATATTTCCGAAAAAGAAAAAAAAATGCAAATTGGAATGTATACGTAGAAAAGAAAAAACATCGCATGATCAAAAGATATAAATAAAATTTTTATTAAAAACGGATTTTTATTAAACTACAAATATTAGATTATATATATTAGTTCATGAAATAATTTGACCTAGCTCTAAATTCGATAAAATTTAAAAAATCCAAAAAAAGTTGTTGTAACGTTATAAATAAATTATATAGCAGTTATCGTAATTTTCATTAAATCTTTTTTAAAATTATAATTAATTCATAAAACGGTTTTAAAAGTTTGGGAAAAAATTAAATAAAAAATATCATTTTTACGAAAACAGGAATCTTCGATTACATACTTTTGCTAAGACGTGATCATAAAAGATAGATACACAAATTAGGTTATTATTATTTACATCGTAAAAATTAATTTGAGGTTGCATTACTGTCTTTTACGACGAATTTATTCAATTTATATGGCTTACATTTATTTATCCATATTTTAAAGTTTAATTTTAATACCAAGTCCGGAAACATTTTTCGATTTAAAAAAAATGAAACGTGAACTTATGATAAACGTTAGAAACATTCTAAGACTTTATAAATCCTATTTTAGATTTCCTGATTGAAAATTTATAATCCTTAATCCCGATATGTTGTCTTTGTTTCGGGGTATCATCTCCAGGGAATGCGCTTTTTCCCTGCTACATATCTAAGTGCCTATATCTAGCATAGTTCCTATTTTATTATACAAAATTACGGTCCAAACTAACATAAAATGCCTAAAAAAATAAAAGCGCAGTAATAGAAATTCTTCCTAGTATTAAAATTTTCATATTTTGTAAGCCCAATTTTGAAAGAAACCTTTCCTGAAATTCTTTTTTTTACGGAATCTTTATTTCTGCAAACATTTCAATTTGCTTCCAGGCACAAGGGATTGGATTGAAAATATATTCGGGTGCCTTTGGGTGGAAAAACACTCTATATGATACAACTTATGGATAATTTTCTAACAGGTAAGAAGAATGAACGTACCAAACTGACCTGATAGATTCTGATATGAAAAATTCACTTTGTTAAAATTGAAAATGTAAATCCTATTTCCACATCCTGATCGAAAGTACTTAAGCTATAATCCTAGCACCATTCGTCTCTTTATAGAACTAATCCTTATTTTACGAAGATAAAATTTCTTCTTTAATAGGAACGAATTTAATCCAAAGCAAAAATCAAGATATACTTATTCAATAAAATTCTCATAGTGACATAATGCTTCAAATGGAGTTCTCTCATTCGTCCATATATATCTATCCAATGATGAAGTTGACATTTTTAGAACGAAGGACAAAGGATATGCTGTCAAGTAAAAGTGATTCAAATATTTTCTCTTCTCGCGTGTCACGAATTGTAGTAAGAGAGGTTGGGACCAAACCCGATAGAGATGTTATGAAGGTACATCATGCAATGTTTTCGACTGATTGTCACGGAGTGGGTGTGGTAAAGGCTTCGGCCATTATAATTGTAGTCGTAGCTGGATATGCGCTAGGACAGTTGGTGCCACAGTAATTCTTAGAAAATCATACGGATGAAACTGTGCAGTCTGCAGTCACTGACCTTTGATCGAAATTAATTTTATTTGCATCTATATTAAATTGTTAATCACGGTCCCAAAAGAAATGAGTAACAGTTCAATTCTTGGTTTTATATAGAAAAATCATTACGATAACATTGGTAACGAAACACGATAATGAGAAAAATCTTTATTTTTTTTATTTAAAGAACAGTACCAAAATTTATATCGATCCCATAAATATCTTTCAAGTTTTATCGAAGGCATAAATATATAACACGCATTAATCTCTTCAAGCATGGTAGCTTTATAGGAATGCATGCAAAACATTAATATATATTGCTTCACAAATGAAACATTCCATCGTTTATCTCACTCAGTCAAGTAATTTCATTATGTGCAATAATCAATACGATTTAAGAAATGGCCAGAATTGCTAGATAATGGACATTGTTTGACAATTATTCTTTATTACCGGTATACGAACAATTTCATTTCCTTCTATTTTCGAACTGGTTCGTTTTTCAATTACCCAGCCAAAATATCTGTTCTCTGGTTTCATGTAGAGAAAAATATCTTCCACTCTCTTCTCACGTTTGGTTCGTAATTGACTTCAACGACGTCGTGATACAGCGGACATACAATAATTTCTGGATAGAAAAAGCCATAGATTCGAAATTTTCGGGCACATCCAATCCATATGTGGTTGCTGTAAAGATTGTTGGTTGCAGAGAAGAGGGCAGTGAGATTGTATAAGCATCGGAATGCAGTTCCAGATTTCAAAGCGTGTGGCGTAATTGCTTTCCAGTCATAGCGCTTTTCTGATCGAAGACCGAGGTCACTCCAACAATACAAGAAAACAGGAGAAATAAGTTGAAGTGAATTCGATGGCAATGTTCTGTTAAGAACTCTCCACTTCTGATAGAATTGACTCGCTTCCATTCGAAACAAAACGCCTTAAAAACCAACCATACATTACCAATACACGTTCATTTTGAAGCAAAACACGATTTTGCACCAAACTGTCTTTTTCCGGATCGTTTGAATCGAAGAAAACTCTTTAAAGTAACATCTTGAAGAAAAGACGAACTCCAAATAAAAGGACAAAAATACAATATATAAAAATTGTATATTTTTTTACCAGAAATAATAATGATTGTTTTTAGTCCCGTCCCATCGATAACTATTTTTTTCTTTTAAACAATAATTAGACTAATTTAAAAACTCTCAATTAATCAGGACATAAATAACATAGTCAACAAAAGAACTATTTATACTAATGATAATTTTTCAAATGGAATCATAATTTCCATATGTTTGAATTAAAAAGAAATTGTTTTTTGGAAGACCAATTAATAAAATTTCCAGACAGGCTGCAGTCCCGGTTATTATCTGGTGAATTAGGTTCAAGTAGAGAAGAGCAGTCGTCAAGAATGCCACATTAATTACACCGTGAGAACTAAACAATAAATATTTCAGTCTAGAAAGCTCTGGCTGGTTTCTATATTAGAAATATATTTCTTGATGATAACTACTTGAATAAAGTGCAGCCCAATCCCATTTTTCTTTATATCAAATCCCATTTACTTTTGTCGGTTTCATTTTTATATTTTGGTCTTCTATCTTTCTTAATCTCCCGTTTAATTATTAGAAATGATTCGAAATTATCTTTAAAAACAGTTCATTATTATTAATTGCTACATTTGGACTCGCGCGTATCTTTTTAATTTTCAAAGATTTTTTTCGGGAATGTAAGTCTAAAGAAAAGAAATAAAATGCAGATTTCTTCGCAACCAAATTGAAAATCGCACAATTTACAATTCGGCATCTGTAACTATGAACATTAATCAGGACTCGTCTCTTAATACTAATTAAATTATTAGAATAGGAATTAAAATAAATTAAAAAATAGTATGTACATGTCCGTTAAAAGTCTTTTAACCTAAGATTGTCTCCTATAAGTATGAGTGACGTCAAGAGATCAATAAGTCTTGAGAAGCACGCACAAAGATAAGTTTCTTGGAAGCACATTGTTTGTAACTTTGAAGGATCCCAATTAGAAACGAGGAGTTGAGAAACAATCCATATCAGAAATCTTTGTCTAGCAGTCTTCAATAAGTCTATCAAAAAAAAAAAAAACACTTACCTTTCGATCCGTCATAACGTACAGAAAATCCTTGCTTTTATCGAACAACATGTCTTGGTTGACAACTCGGCCATCATCAATAACAATGTCGCTATATTCAAAAGCACTTGTCACAGATTCAACAACCACCTAAAAAAAAGAAATATAGATACAGTATACATAAAGAAGCCATTGAAATATAACGCGGACAATAAAGTGGTTAACAATTTAAATATATTCCATTAATAAATTTTATTTTAACAAAATTAAGAATCATCGTTTTATTGAACGAAATGTGATATGTTTGGAGAAGGAGAATATCTGCATCCTTATCTGAATTTATATTTTTATTAACTATTCCTTTCCCCTTCAACAGAGAGAGAGAGAGAGAAATTTTTTCTTTCGGAAAAAATCGATTTTTTCATCTTTAGAAGAAATATCCAAGTAATATTAAATGTTGAGTTTCTAATTTGAGATTTTGAAAGATTAGAATTGTTTTTTTTTTTTTTTTATGTGTTGAATCGTTTTGGTGCTATGTGGCATTTCCTACATGTGTCGTTTGTTAAGTATTGCATTTCCTACATGTGTCGTTTGTTTCAGTAAATAGATCCCCCCTGACTAACCAGTTGTTTGACACTTTGGCGTCTATGAAGTGTTTCTGAAGGTCGTATGGGTGTCTGCCATGGTGTTCCTTTCTACACCAGGATGTTATCTTTTCTTGTATGTGTGCAGTGTTGTCTGTTTGATTTGGAGTGTTGTTCTGTAGATTTAATGGAATTATGTTTCTATCTGCCAAGACAATAGCTTTGTGTAGTTGTGATGTTGTTTTTTATGGAAGAACTCTCTCAGATTATAGATCTGTCTGTCGTGTAAATGTGGGATGTCAATAAGACCATGTCCACCTTCCTTGCGTGAGAAAGTAGTTCTTTCTATGGCAGATTTCGGGTGATGGTATTGGTATTTTGTAAGTGTTGTTCATGTTTTTCTTTGGAGTGATTCAAGTTCTGTCTGTATCCACCATATCACTCCAAAGGAGTAAGTCAGTATAGGTATGGCAAATGTGTTGATGTCCTTCACTGTGTTTCTTCCATTCAGATGTGTTTTGAGAATGTTATTTAATCTGTTGGTGTATAGTTTTCTCAATGTTTGTTTAGTTTTCTTCTGTTCTGTGAGTCTAGCTTGCTGGAATCTCAAATACTTGTACACCTCACCCTCTTCCATGGATTCGATAGTGTCTCCATTTTCAAGAGTGAAGCCTCCTTTCTTTAGGACTCCCTTTTCTATGTGGAGTGTTTTGCATTTGTCTAGGCCAAACTCCATGTTTATGTCTTTTGAAAATGTGTGTGTAATTTGTAACAGCTGTTGTAATTGTGTTTGTTTTGAGGGATTTTGTCGCAAATATAAAATTTTCAAAAATGATTTAAACGGTATTAGCTGTGGAATGCCATTGTTAACGACCCTGCCAAATATCTATACGATAGGTTGAAATACCTTCGTTTAAAGTCCAACTTTGTAAAAACCGCTGTGCACTTACCCCACTCCACCTTATCAATTAAACTACATGTGGAAGACTTGATAAATTGAATTATTTAAACAAGGTATCACGACAATATCATAAAACATAACATCAATAATTTCGCTTTCATTTGTTAAAAAAATTTAATGTATGATTATACAGCATTCTTTTATGTTATTATAAGATATACTCTGTGGAATATACTGTTATCTTTTAACTTATTATTTTAATAATAAATGAATAAATGCAGATTATATTTATTTTAAGGAAAAGGAAGAAACGCTTTAATGATGTTTGCTTATATTTTGGCAATAAGCGGGCCTATGAAAAATGTCATTAACAATACGGATATTTTAGCCGAAAGTATTGCATGTGGACAAGAAGTTGTTAGCAATCAAACTAAAATAATGATAAAAGAAGTATTTTCACCTTTAACATGTAAGGAAAACTTTAGTTATAACAAATCTTGATATGTAAATATATTTGTTAGAAACAAAAACGATTAACTGATTTATTATATTAACAGCTATAGTCGATTCGTTAGAAAAAGTAGTAAAATCATTACAAGATCTAGCTAATAAATTTAAAAAAATTCTTCAGGACATAAGAAATGTTGCAGTTGAAATAGGTTGGTATTTTGATATTCCGTAAAATTTTGTTATAAAAATCTCATTATTTAATATGCAATATAATAATAACAAGGGATATATGTAGATTATATTGTGTGTGTGTTTGTGTTTATATAGATGAGTATGTACAGTACATGTACTGTACATAGGCATGGGAGCAGAGTTGGATTTACCAATAGGCCGACTAGACCGCGTCCTAAGGCCCCGCAATTCCAGGGGCCCCAAAACTATCAACAAGTTTTCAACTTTTATAAACTTTTAATAAGAAAAAAAGGGTTTTTATTAAAGTGCTAGATAGAAAGTAAAATTTTAAAAGTTCCTTATAAGTTATAAAAAGCCTTTAAAATTAGACGTAGCTGATTTGAATTTTTTGGGGCCCTTGCTCGTCCTAGGGCCCCTAAAAATGCAAATCCGGCTCTACATGAGAGTGTACTGTACATATGGCAGACTATAACTGTTTGAAAAGAAAATTTGCATATAATTTAATTAAATATTTGATATTAAATTATTTTATAATAAAATTGACGTTGCTGTTTACTTAATGATGTTTCATTTCCTATTTCTATACATAAGAATCGTAATAAACAATTTCTGTATTTCATATTGATAAGAATATATTTTGCAAATCTATAAAATTATTTTTCTATTATGTAATATATAATAAAAATGATTATGTGAATATATTTTGTGATAAAATATTTTTATTGTATCTCATGTTAAAGTTCCTTTTATGTTTTGGCTATTCTATCCGGTTTATTTATTTGTTTTTCTCTATAAAGAAATGCATATATTTACAGCATACAATATATGCAATATATAGACGATAAATAAATAACGAGGGAATCTTCAAAATTCAGAAATAGTTTTAAATTTATATCAGAACTGCAGTGACAAATATCTTTTGTAGATGTCAAGAAAAATTCATTCATCATCTCACTTATAATCGTGTTTAATCATAAGACATGATTAGAGTGCACTCTTTTCGCTGGTGATCTGCCATACTTCTGTAATTCATTCATCTTTCTACTCACTTCTTTCGTTCTTTAAAGGATTAAATCTGTGAGTACGTCTTCTCTGACTCTTTATTATATTTGAGACTTCTATTGAAAGATGCTTTCAATAAAAATGCCAAATATAATCAAAATCGGAGCAAAGATTGGAGATATTTTTGGTGTCGTCCTTTCGAAAATACATATACTAGGGATGGCCAAGCTTCGTATCATTAAGAGCCATATAGGAGAATCTCAAATACTTGAGAGTCACAATCAGTTTCTTTTTGGGTCAATGAGAGCCACAACAGTAATCTTAACAATGGTTTCAAAATTATTTATTATATATTTTACATGCATTTATTTCATTTAGATGCATACTACATTTTACAATAAATAAAATAAATCACAAAATATATTATTTTTAAAAATTAAATAAGTATTTCCTCTATATTAAGTATTGACTTTCATGCTGTGGAGCCACATTGAAGGTACCAAAGAGCCGCAATTTGGTCACCATTGACATATTGTACTAATCATTAAAATTAATTGATCATTCGTTTTTGAGAGTTTTAATCGAATTTTGTCTGGTGTTGAATTCTGAATTTAACTGACATTTAAAATTTAAGGATGATAAGAATGCTATGACTTAGGATTTTTTCTTAAGGATGAATTTGTCAAATTTAAAACCAATATAAATGATTATCTCCAGATGGATTCTTAATAATGAGATAACTGATGTAATAAAAACCTTTTATATGTGCCTCCAAATTTTACTTGATGCACGAAATTACTGTTATCTCATTAGCCCGTTTGATGAGAAAATTAATTTCCTACAATTTGGTAACGAAATTTCAGCGATAAATCACCATTGACATATTGTACTAATCATTAAAATTAATTGATCATTCGTTTTTGAGAGTTTTAATCGAATTTTGTCTGGTGTTGAATTCTGAATTTAACTGACATTTAAAATTTAAGGATGATAAGAATGCTATGACTTAGGATTTTTTCTTAAGGATGAATTTGTCAAATTTAAAACCAATATAAATGATTATCTCCAGATGGATTCTTAATAATGAGATAACTGATGTAATAAAAACCTTTTATATGTGCCTCCAAATTTTACTTGATGCACGAAATTACTGTATTTCTTATTTTTAAAAATATTTTTAACTGATTTATTTTTTATGAAAGTTCTGCTAGTAGCCCGTTTGATGAGAAAATTAATTTCCTACAATTTGGTAACGAAATTTCAGCGATAAACTCGAATAATCTGCATTTTCTTTCACATCTCATGAATTATCTGTAGAAATTCATTTTGTGTTAATTATTAACGTTCGTCTTTTTAGTGTATAAAAGCTGAAATTCAAAATTTTTTAATATTTAACAGGATCATATTTGCTTTATCTATATATTTTTTATTGCTTTGTTTACATGTGTTATAATAAAATTTTTGCTTGAAAAATGCATGAAATAGCTGTCTAGCTGTTTTTCTTTTGTCATTCAAATGATAAAATTTGTAACTTGAATTGTGTAACAGGTGACTAATGCATTTTTCGTTTCAAATAGCAAACAACTTAATTGCTGTATATGTTTTGAGATGAGATGTAAAATTTTATATATAGTCATTCTCAGAATATTTTTCTTCTTTAAACTTTTGGAACTGGGATCAAATTTCATTATTAAAGTTTAATATAGATTTGATATGTTATGTGATTGTATGGAAACATATGGAGAGTATGACAAATACAGTAATGTTAAATGCGTTTAATTTAATATAGGCCTACAATATTATAATTTTGAACATTTATCACTTAAACTTTTTATAATATATGAGCTAAATAATTTGATTTTTTCTTAAATTATTGAGTATAACTGATGAGTAATCTAAAAAGCATTTCTCATTAGCCTCTGTTATAATTCAATAAATTTGAAAGCTCAATTTTGACGAAACTTTGGGACAATATAAGGGTCATCAAATTAAGTTTATGGCTTCGATAATATTTCATAAATTGATATTACGAATTCTGTCATGATTCACCCCAAGGAGAATAAGAATTTTGCTTTTATCGATCTAAAAATGGATAATCAAAATTATTAAGTTATAAGACTACAGGATATGATGGAATTGAACTAGTGTTAAAAATAATGTAGAGAACATTTAGATTTTTAAAGGCTAATTAATCTTCAATTATTGAATCTTCGAAAAATAAAGAACAATTTTAATGTTTTATAATGATATAGAAGAATACTGGGCATTAGACATTTGATATTCCATATTGCAGTTTTTGAGCTGAATTTGACCCTTAAATAATTGTTTGCAATGACAAATGTGGGCCCTAGGGACTACAGGTCTGACTTGATGGCGGTATGTGGAGTTTCTCGTAAGAATGGGAGACAACTTCGGTTTGTTAAACCATAAAATAAATTTATTAGAACAGATAATAGTCAGCTATCAGAAAGAATTCTTTACAATATTTTTGAAATATTGAGGTATTCGATGAATAGACATCTTTAACGTAAAACAAAATGTGCTTTTTTCTCATAACTCGTGAAGTTTAGTTTTTAGTTTCCTTTTTTTCTTTTTCCGACGTTTCCTCGGGGTTCTTCGCTTCTTATTTTCTTTCTTTCTATAGCTGAAATTTATTCATCTTCTTTTCTTCTATTCGATTTTATTTATTTTCTCGTTCACCTCGGCACAACACTTCTTGCTTCTACAGATCCCCAAAAACGACTACCTCTACTCTCCTTTCTCTCTAAACATCATAGTTCTTCCGTTTCGTTCACCTCGGCACAACACTTCTTGCTTCTGCAGATCCCCAAAAACGACTACCTCTACTCTCCTTTCTCTCTAAACATCATAGTTCTTCCGTTATATTGTTTCCTATATATCAGTCTAATTACACCATTGAGGAAAAATGATCTGCTTCTCCTATTGTTTTTTCAGTCATTTTTTGTTTTTTTCTAGAGGCCAAAGTCGCCATGCTGTCAGCTTAAGACATTTTTTCACACAAAATAATTTGTTTTTAATTAAATAATTAACATGATTTAGTTAATATTTAAAAACATTTTTTATCGAATTAATATCTTCTGTAATAAAATAAAAATAATCATAAAATTGGGGGCAAGTTAAATTACATTAAAATGTTAATATTCTATCTGAAGTTCCATTATTTTACGATTTCACGAATTCCATATTAATACTGTTTTTGTAATTCACGATAATAAGAATAATACATTTTTATTGTATTAATTTCTCAACAATTTCACAATGTAATCAATAATGAAGTTAATATATTAATTTTATTTTATTAATTTCGTTGTTATTGTATCATCTTCATGACAGTTTTAATAAATATAGTTTTTCAAATCATAGGAGAAGCTATAACTGCATATGAGAGCCTGACACTCTCTAACGCAGTGTTTTTCAACCTTTTTCATTGTGTAGCATCCCTGATTGAAAAATAAAAAATCGTGGCACCCTTGACCAGCGGCGGATCTATAATCTGAATGAATAAGGGGGGCTAATGGGCCAGATGAATTTTTGCGAAAACAAATATTACGTGCAACGATGGGGTGGGGTCTGGAGAGGGGACTCCCACCCCGGGGAAGAAAAATTGCAAAAATTGACAGTTTGAAGTAGCATTTTAATGCAAAAAAAGCGTTTGTACGTGCTCAAAATCAAAATTTAAGTCCATTGAATTTTGTCGAAATACCTACATGTAAAATAATAGTCTCGCTATTGTTTTTTAAATCTAGTTTTATTATCAAATATATAAATTTCCAAGAAAATGCCTAAACTTTGCGGCACCCCGGTTGAAAAACCCTGCTCTAACGTTTCAGTAAATTAATAAATTTTTATTGCATTTATGAACATTTGTCATGTGTTTATTTTTTTATATTCGTTTTAAAAAATTGCTATGTATATAGTTTATTCTTTTATTTACGTTAAATTTTAACGCTTCAAACAAATAAATATATATAGTACTCCCCTTTTTCCTTCTGATCTACAGAATCGCTAATAATTTAATTTAGTTTCGCCTCTGTTTTGAAAGATGAATTTTATATTTATTTTTCCAACTATTATTTATTTTGATTAATTTTATCATTTAATGAAATCAGGTATAAATTAATTAATCAATTATTACTTTACTATATGTTGTACTATTATTTTGTTATAGTCCAGTCAATTAAACGTGCTTTGAAATGGGTCGAGTTAAAAGTAGATTTTTGCAATAGCACTATTGGAAATCCTTTTAGAAAGTGCAGAAAATTATTTGATGATGCTATCAAAGATTGTAAAGAAAAATTAGGCTGGGCCAAATTCATTTGTGAAGTAGTACATATTGTAAGAGGCTTATGCTATATTGTTTATTGTAAGTAAAACATTTAAATTTTTTTCTTTAAGAATTATTTTTGTTTTCTTTATTTTTATTTCATGATTTGTTTTAATTTCAGTCTTTGAAATCGTTTGCAGTTTTGGAGAATTGATCAAAAAGGCCGTCTTTGGAAATTTTCAACATCGTGAGTTTAGTATTTAAATTTAAAATTCTAATAATAATTTCGTTTCGTAAATTTATTGTTTTAATAATTGGTTTTTCTTAAAAAATACTAACCAAGTAAGTGATATAAATATTTATTTTATGTACCAGCTTTCTACTCTTATCATGAATAATGTTTAAATATGAGTAAAGTATTTAGAGTTGTGCAATATACATCTGAGTAGTTTCCTTCAGCATTTAGATCTTAATCCTTTCTCAATTTCGGCGATATGTTTGAATAAACTAAAGCAAACCAAACTTAAATAACTTCCGACGATAAAACTTCAGATAAAATGGGATTTCATTCCGATTTCCGAAATATACATCACGAGAATAATTCTTTGAGTTTAAAGCACAAATAACGAAAAGTTGCCATACTTAACACCAGATATGATTTTAATTTCAGTTTATATTAAAGCAAAAAATGAAGTCAATAGGCCTAATATAAATTATGTTCCAACTGATTCTAAAATCTTAATTGTATTTCAGTGTTTTAACCGTGATTAAAACACCGAAAACGTAATTAATATACAATTTATAAATACAATAACCGTGAGATTAGCAAGTCCAATAAAAACAAAATATTGAAATATTTTGTTTTTATTGGACTTGCTAATCTTTATTATTAGTTTTTATGATTTTTTAAACTATTTTAAAAAATAAGTTACAAGGCACTTTTTTTAAAAAAGCATTAGCTATAAACGTATAAACTACGAATTTTGCCATCAAAAAATATACGAATTAAACATCATATAGCATTCTTAGATTTTAGGAATCATTCCAATTTATTATCCTAAGATTGTTTATTAAGTTTGGGGAGAAATGAATAGAAGTCATTCATAAACTTTCTGTTTCAAATTATGGAATACATATACTGTAGATTAAGATACATCATATATACATACAAAAAATGTCTAAAATCAAGTTGGCCGGATGGCCGCGTGGTAAAGCTTTGGCTTACCACCATAGAGGATCCGGGTTCAAATCCGGGTCCCACATCTCCAGTTTTTCAGGAGGGGTCCGGGCCGTACAAAAAAAGTAAAAAAAGTTATACAAAAAAAGTAAAGTATTTAAAACAAAACAAAGCCCTATCGATAGCCCTATCGCTAGGGCAAGGTTCTATCGATAGGGCTTTGTTTTAACTTGCCCTATCGGCATCTATTTTAAAAAAGCTTTGTTTTAATTTGTGGAGTTAATGTGTTTTAATTAGGTGCTCTACAAGTTAAAACAAAGCTTTTCTAAAATATATTGCCATATATTACAAAATGATTTATATTAAATTAATGCAAACCAATCATAAATATATGACAGGTTTTGTAATATTATTTTTCATTTGAAGTAAGATTGAATGACATACTTTTGTAACTACTGTACCGTAATTATTGAAGTAGTTCATCAGTGACTTCTCTCTTATATTCTTCCTACACAAATTGAAGAATGAAGATCGATAATGTAAAAACCAGTTTTAAATAATAAATATTTTCTTCAAAGGATTATACTGGAAATAAAATTGAAAATGTTCTATTGCTAAAAATGAAACTGCATTGAGTTCACTGTATTTTATATCTAATTTTAAAAATGGGAATGATATAATCACAAGATATTTATTTATTTATTTGTTTGAATTCCAAAACCCTTATAACATTTATTATAAAATATAATTGGCACAAATAAATAAATATATTGTGCTTATATATACATATTTATATTTCATTTTTAGATATTGTTTATTAATAAATTTAAAAATTGAAATTAAAGTAATTGCAAAATTAAAGTTATGGAAATACAGTACATTATAAAATTATATTCCCGATATTATATACAATTGATATAGATCAGGGGTCGGCAAACTTTTGAGACCGAAGAACCAAACCTATTCCTCACAACAATTTAAAAAGATTCATTTCCCCCACCTTACTATATTGCAGAAACACAGAATCATTACCATTATTCTTTGGTTAATATAATTAATTATTGAGATAAAGTTTCGAAACCGCTATTCTATACTATGCAGATAAAGAATAAAAATAATTATTATAGTGTATGATATGACCGTGCGCTCAATCGAGAAAGAATTTGACGTAAACATTTCATTGGTGCATTTTTATAATTATTCAATACAAGAAAGCAAATCTCTGGCTCAAGTGAAAAATGAAATTATGGGCGAAGTAAAGAAAAAAACTCAATGGATGCTGACTTTAGTAGAATTGTCAGATTTAGCCATGATGGGTTTCTTTATTTTCCTTTTTCTTGGGTAAATAATTAAAACGATCGAAGTTTTGAAATTCTCGTTATATTTCGACTAATTATTTGGATAGACGTAACTTCACAAAGTCTTATCAAATAAAACACTTTCTTTCAGTGCAATGAAATATCAACTTTGGTTTCGAATTAAAGATAAATACGATAACTACTATTTAACATACGAACTAAGAGAATTGGATGCAAAACGTTGCGCAGTGGGAAAAGAAACTATTTTCCCTCTTTCTTTTAGAGAGAGAATGAAATATGTCACTTCATCATCATTACGTTTATCTACTATGGAATACAGAAATCTTTTCGGAAGTATAATCCTTTTACTAATAAGTTTCATACAGATCGGATTTTTTATCATGATTGATTACGGATTATATTGGATGCTATCGATGGTGGCTTTTCACGGAAAAGTTAGAATAGAGAAAGAGAGTGAGTTCATTACTATTAATAGATTATTAAATATTATTATGGTTTATATTCTACTAAAAATTAAATATCTTTTTTCTTTAATCATAATTTAGATCCTTCGCATGTTGATTTGAAAGTGAAAGGTGGAGGACTTTTGGCTGACATGTATCGTAAAATGCTAGTTGCATTTGGACCTATGACTGGAAGAAAGGAAATAGTGGATACAACTAACTGTTTGCCTAATCCATTTGAACCCGATTACGTTCGTTATGAACAAATTGGTAAATACTGTAGTAAATAAATAAAAATTTCTAATTTGTAGTAAAAATTTTAACGTGATTAAACTGTAGAAATAACCCTTCAATTTCCAATGAAATAAAAATAATCAATGCTTGAATTTTTATCTTTAAAATTATTATTTTCAGCATATATTTTTGTTATTTGTTTATTTTTATCCATTTTCGAATCCTATGGATTACGTCTTCGACATATCGTAGCGGGGATGTTTTTTCCAGAAAGGAAAAAACAAAGAGCTATATGGCTCTATAATCATATCTTGAGAACAAGAATGAATTTGGCAAATTTTCTTAAGAGAAAAATAAGGCGCAAATATCACGGTGATTCAACTATCCACGAAGTTAGCTTCTTAGAATATCTTGGTGAAAAGTAAACATTTTGAAAGTATTAATTTTATAAATTTTGATGGGAAACAACGAATAATTAATCTATTTAAATTATCTTTTTTTTTCCAGAATTCCAATTATAGATACAATAGCGAGAAAATTGAATCTTTTGAAAGAAGCCTGTCTCGGATGTGGAATCAAAAAATCGGGAAAAGAAAAGATGGAATTCATAACTTGCGAAAACCAAAATTGCAATGGTATGCAGAATTAATGTAGATATGCAAATTAAAAGCATTCAGTAGTTTAGTTTGTAAAATTTTAAATTGCTAGGCATCAAAAGAATTCTGTTTTCATATAAAATTTAAAATGATAAATAATAATTATAAATTAAAAAAAGATATTATTATTTCTGTATCAAAAATTCTGTTTTCATATAAAATTTAAAATTTAAAATGATAAATAATAATTATAAATTAAAAAAAGATATTATTATTTCTGTCACCATAGCATCGTTTTGCCAAAAGTGTTTTGAAGATATTGGACGAAAGTGCATCCTATGTCTCTCTCCTTTGGATTATGACGATCAGTCAGGTATTAGCGAAGAAAGGTAAAATACATATAACTAAGATAAATGATTAAATTATCATACTTTAAGTTAAATAAAAGTTAATTTTTTCATGTGAAAATTAATAATGAGGGTTCATATATAAGGCCTAAATAAATAAACTTCTCTGAATATATATATATACTGTATATAAATTAAGAACAAATAAAGTTCAGATGTTTATGAAGAATAAAACTGATCTCCAGCTGACTTGAATCAAAAGATATTCAAATTTCTTTTTTCGTGTGAAAATTAATAATGAGGGTTCATATATAAGGCCTAAATAAATAAACTTCTCTGAATATATATAGGCCTATATACTGTATATAAATTAAGAACAAATAAAGTTCAGACGTTTATGAAGAATAAAACTGATCTCCAGCTGACTTGAATCAAAAGATATTCAAATCTCTTGTGAAAAACTGATTATATTCACATAGAATGAAGTAAATGAAAATATTATTAGCAAATGCATAGATTTATAACAATAATTAGATGGGTTACTATTGAAGTTACATAAATTTGTAACAGTAGTTAGATAATTATCATCAAAGTTCTTCATCTCTTGATCTGTCATTGCTAAAATTTTAGGGAATTTCAAAGAATTACAAATCACATTATATAAAAAATATCTATATTTATCTAATAAATAAAATTCCGCAATTCGTTATTTTTATAATTTTTATCGCTTATTACTTTTAATAAATCTGATTGGAAAATAGCCTATAATATTATCGTGAATATATAATAAATCTTTGATTTTAATTTTATAAATGTAATAAATAGCATAGAAATTCAATAAAGAATTACTAGCAAGTTTACAAGTGTTTCTATATAGAAGCATAATTTCAAACTGTCATCTTCTGCAAATTTTAATCCTCTGAAGAAATACTTAAGATAATAATATCCTGATGCATTTAAAGAGGGAGAGAAATGGAAAATGAAAATCTCGATAAAATAGGCAAGAAGAAGGAAAAAAATAATTGCCAGAAATAAAGCAATATAATTAAAGCAAAATCATGTACAGCGAAATTAGTCGTGTCTATGATGCTACGATGAAACTGTTTAATAATGGCTATGCCTGAAACGATTACTTTAATGAAATATTTTATCTGAATTACAGTTCATAAAATTATGCTATATTTAAAGATTCTATTAAATTCCTTTATATTATATAATAATTATTACACATTCTTTACCAACATACACTAAACTGATAAGCTCATTCATGGGTTAAAATAATTTTTTTATTTATCCTACTGATCATTGATTTATCATCATTTAACTGTCTTGTATTATACTGATTATTCAAAATTTGTTAGTTGATAATCAAAGCCAACTTATATATAACCTAGTGTTTGAGGCATTTATTACTTCATATCAAATCAAGAGTTTTAATGAAAATGTAGAAATTTTTAATATTTTATAAATATTGAATTATGTGTTTAATTAAAACTAAAACAGTTTTTAGAATCAATGAAAGCACACCAAGGATTATAAATTAAAGTATTTATAAGAAAAGAGTTTTCGGATATATTCCATCTTCTGGAATATGATCGAAAAGCACCTTTCAGAATCAATGAAAGCACACCAAGGATTATAAATTAAAGTATTTACTATAAGAAAAGAGTTTTCGGATATATTCCATCTTCTGGAATATGATCGAAAAGCACCTTTCTTGTAATAAATACTATGATTTTTAATGTTTAAATATATTCTCATTGGTTATAAAAGCTGTTTTAATTATTATTATTATTATTCGGAGAAAGAATTTAGACTTTTAATATGTTTAATTAATTAACAATTTGAGTGTTAATTAAACGTGAAGTCAACACAACTACTAAATTCAGTCTTATACGCGTCAAATAATTATAATGCGTACATTGCGATCCTTATGATCATTCGATTTCTAAATTATAGATATTCAATGATAAATCAATTATTTTATTAATGATAAAATGTAAATTAGATATCGCGAGTGTTTACTTGACTTTTTAAGATAGCAAATTTTTTAGATTAATGCCAGATCTTCTTTTGTAAGCAATTTTTCATTTATCACAGAATCTTAATTTTAAATATACAGTTTATATATTGTATATATAAATTACAAAATTAATAATCGATTAAATTAATTTATTCATAAAATTAATTTGACTAATTCAATTGGCTTATTTTTAGAGATTCTAGTGAAGAAGAATCCGAAGAAATAGAAGATATTAAATGGAATGAAATATTATCGAAATATTACAAGAAGAAAAACGAAAATATAATAGAGGAAGGAAATAATACTTTTAAAAAATTAAAAAAACCTTTCTATGCAATTAAACACGAAAATAAATAAATTTTAAAATAAATTTAATAATATTTCATCGCCGTACTAAATTAAACTTATAAATAAAAAATTATTTGTGATAAATAAAACAAAATTTGAATTCTGTTTAGAAAATTTTTTAATTCCTTTTCAGTACAGTCTGACAACACGAATTAAAGGACGAAATTGAAGAATTTATTCTCATTAGAATCTCTGCAAAAATTTTCATAGAGAATAGATTCTTCAGAAAGGGAAAAGCAAACAACTTTAGTTAGGTCGGCTAACTATGTAAAACAAATAAATTACTTTTCTCTCCTATTGCAGTATGTTGCTTTCTGTCCAGGGAATATCAAGCAGAAGAGCAATTCCAGACTCAAACAAGTTATTCATACTCGTTACATGTCATAATAATACATTAGTAGTAGTAGTAGTATTAAAAATTAATACATTAATCCAAATGCGAAAAATCTACAATTCGTTAATACCATTATTATGATCTATTGATTATTAAATCTGAAGGATCAATGAGATAGGTCCTGACTTTTTGAAAAAATCAGGATGTATGAATTCGAATCAATCTCGATCTTTTAATGGACAGTAAACATTTTACCATGAAGTCAGCCCTCTCCATCATAATAAATTCTTGAATAATTCATTATTTAATATCTATCAAGATAAAAAAAAACAAAATAAAGAAAAAATAATACTTAAAAGTAATAATGTGATATACAGTGGATTCCGCTTAATTGGAACACGTCGGGCCAAGCCATTTTGTCCCAATTAGGCGGAATCTGCTGTATATAATACCTGTATAGATGATTAGCTTTTGGAAGAGAGATAATCTTTCATTTGGAGGATGCGAGAAATAATTAGCAAATAATAATATCAAAAAAATTTATTTAAATTCTTCATAAATTGATGAAATTCAGAGTAAAGAGTGAATATATACTGTATATAAATTCAATAAACTATGTATCAGATTTTGAATCAATGATATAACCAGAAGGAATAGAGTATGGTTCTCTCCAAATTTATTTGAAAACATTAAAATATTACATTTTAATCTAAATATAGAATTCTGGAATCATTAATAAAGTCTAATAATATAAATTACAAAAAAATATAGAGTATATTTCTAATGATAGACTATTTATTTTTTTCCTTTCAAATCTTTTTAGATCCGCAAAGATCCTGAAGTTAGATCAGTTTGATTCGCAAAAATAATTCCAGCATATCAATTTTATATTTTTACCAAATATTTTCTTCGATGGAAACTTTTATACCAATTTTCATAAATTTATATAGCAATCTTTACAATCCATCTTAAAATGAAAAAATATTTATCAGATTTAAAATGCTACCAGTTAAATGTTACCAATTAGAATTAATATACAGTATATATATATATTTCGGTTTATGATCTTATCACAAAATTTTCCTGAAATAAATAAATCTACGATACTAAGTAACGGAAATTTTATACTGTATATTTTCTTTTCGTAATGACTAGAATAAAATACAAAATGAGCATTTATGGCGAAACAGGATGCGAAATATTTCTTAATTTCCTTGCGAACTTTTTCTTAATTTAATTGCAATTTATAAATAGTTATATACATTTATTTATAAATTTTAAATAAAAATGATAAAACTTTTAAACGGAACTTCAAAATTATAGTTTGTAAATATTCTTAAATCATAATAAGTTAGAATTTTTTAAATCTAGATTAGTGATTCTCAAAGTATGGTGCATGTACCATTAAAGGGGTGCAGTATAAAATTTTCAGAAATGCACGTTTTTTGTTGTATGGGATGCCTCTTATTATTCTTTATTGATAAAATAGGCGATTAAAAAATTTGGCGATCGCTAATATAAATGGTTATTAAATATAATACATTCTATTGTAATAGCGAGCTAATTAATACTATAAAAAATAAATAAATAAGATAAAGTCCTGTCCTGAGTCATTTGAACAGTAAACTAAGTTCACTATTCAAGTGACTCAGAGCGAACTTCTTTTAGATAAAATAAAAAATAATAATAATTCGTTTATGGAATTTGACAAACTTAATCCAAAGCAAATATTTATATTAGATTTATATTATTAAATTAATTTTCTCAACTAATACTGTCAAAATCTATTTGAGATTTACAATGAGCCAAAGACGATTGATAGATTTAAAAATGAAAATGGTATTGTTCACCTATTATAAATTGTAAATCTTCTAGTATTATTTCCAGCACAGAAATTTTTATTAAGTATAATAATACTGTAATTCTTTTAATTACTATAAGAAGAAACATACTTATATTCTGCATAAATATACTGTACTTAATCAGTTAGAAAATGGTGCTTTAATGTTAATTAATTGGTTAAAAATTTCATAATAAATAAATCAAAACATTTTAGATGTTTACAAAGAATTTATGCAATCGTTGCATATACAGCATTGTTCTGTACTACGAATAGTAGTTAGCAATTCAATCGTCAGAGTACGCTGACAATGCAAAATAGCAATGGAGAAGAAAAATAATAACATATAGTTTTAAAAAGTTTCTATATTATAGTGTCGTAGTATGAATTAAAGTTTATTTGAATCAATATGAATCTAACTTCAAGAGCGAAAAATGAGGTATGGCTAAATGAAGTACTTTTTTTTATTAGTTAATTTTTATCAAAAAATTTAAAAACTCAAACAAAGAAGTCGATTCATTCATTGATGTCGTCGTAAATTTAATTCTTTTTCACATAAAATTAATTATCCAAAAGTACAGGATTTATTGATATTCTTACTGGAAATTGAAAGTACTTAGAGTTGAAAATTCTCTATATCACTATAATACATAAACACTGAAAACTCTATAAAAGTTAATTTTTGATATAAAATATTTATTGTTACACGATTATTAAATATTATTATTATTATTATAAAATAGCATGCATTCTCATTAATATTATGAAATCTAATTGTCAAAATTATATTTTTAATCTATCATAAACAATTACATAATATGTAAAAATAAATAGGTATACCAATAAATAAACAAAATGTATACAAAAATAATAATACATAGAAATTTCTTATATGGTAAAGATAACTTTAAAATAGGACCCTTATTTATTAAGCAAGCAAGTTTTTTAATTATCTATAATTTAAAAATCATAAATAAATAATATAATGGCTTTCAGGTGTGATGGTATATGTTAAACTTATCTAATCTTCAATAGCATTTTAAATATTTTTTATTTTTTATATTATATAAATCAGATTCAACTTAAATTATATTTATTCAAATGATTTAATATTATTTGGAATTATCTCATCTTTTATTAATCTCTTAAAAACTAAATAAACTGAATAAACTAACAAAGAATAAGTAAGGGGATATATGAAAGTATAATTATGCAGGATTATGTATCATTTAGCCAATTAGATATATGAGGTCAAAGTGACCTTGTATTTGTAAAAATCTACTAGTGCTACTGTTTACTAATGTCAACATGCCATATGTATTGAGTGCAATTGAGAGCTAAAATCATGAGCTTTCAATAAGTTAATTTTAATCTTAAATTATATAACAAACAATTCCAATATAAGTATTATTTCTTAATTATTATGACTTAATTTTGTTAGGTGTACATAAGAAATTCAAGAGTATCTGGATCTATGCCAATCCATAATTAAATGGAATATCAAATACAAACAACTAGCTAGGGATTAATAATCAAATATTACCCAATCTTAAATAACTCTATAACTCTAGTAATGTTAATTTTTTTTAATAAACTGTAATTTAATAATTCAATAAATTTGAATTAAAGATGGATGAATCTATTATTAAATAATAGATAAAAATTCACTCTATCCAAATTTTAATTGAATTGGAATGATGCTAAAATGATTTCAAGTTGGTCTGGATTGGGACAAGTTTTTATTTCAGATTATCTAAAGTATCTGTCATTGCTCAAGAATTTTAGGTACATAATATAGTTTATATGTCAACCCTTGTGCCTTATTACATTGGCATCTTTGCTAGTAATAAAAAAAAATTAAATTAGTTTAAGTGAATTTATAAATTAGTCTTGTCTGGATTAAACATCAAATCATATGAGATGTATGTATATACAATACTTTTAGAGCCATTACAGAATGGCTAATACCCAAGGTGAGGGAATAATAGGGTTCAATTGCTCTGACCTAATCCTCAATTTATAGATTTTATGAATGATAAATTGATAATGAATCATGTAGAAGAATTATTTTGCCATATAATTCATTTATTTATAACATTTGAAATCCATTGATTTTTATATTCAGTTTTAATATTGATTTAGCCAGCATAAGTCAAGATGATATTATCATCATGACAAGTGATTTCATAATGATGTCACTAATTGTTACATCATTAATGACATTATGCAGCAAAAGAGTTTTATGGCACCATCCATTATTATATCAATATGACATTATATAGGTGCAACTGTGATATTATCCCAAATTCAAATAAAATTCTGAAAAATTTAAGTATGTATTTTCATTGTCATCCCAAAATACCCCACTCCCTAGGGCAAATCTTGAATTAAAGTAGCCTATGCTACCTTCAGAGTCATGGGAAGTGTCCATAGTTTGGTCCCAATATATCAAATGATGTAGAAGGCTATGCAAAACAGACAGATTGATAAATTATAGATGGAACTACTATTATTCCAAATTTATCAAATTAATGTTTATACATATATACAGAAATATAGTTTATATATATACACACACACATATACATATACAATACACAGGCTGGGGTGTGTCAACACTGACTCCTACAAAACTTTAATGTTTATACATACATACAGAAATATAGTTTATATATATATACACACACACACATATACATATACAATACACAGGCTGGGGTGTGTCAACACTGACTCCTACATTTCATCAGATATAATGACAATGGCATTGAGTGAATGTTTTTGTGTGAATAGATTCTTATTTCCAGGCAAACTGCCTCCTCCGGTGGACTTCAGCTGTTGGTTTTTCTCCAATGATGTACTTCCATTGGTTTTTCCCGATGGCTGAGGTGCATCAGTGGTATGTCTACCCCTCACACTTTCTTCTTGTGGGAGTGGAGATATCAGAATATTTAGGTGTTGGGTTTGTTGAGAATTACTTTTCTTAAGCTGAGTGACTGTGGTATGTTAATTATAGATATAAGTCTAGTCCTAAGTTACCACTATTACTATGCATTGTAATATGTGTATATAATAACACAGACTAGTACACACAGATCGGAAACTTCCTATACCCACAACGTCAAACACGTCAAAGTCACGTGATAGACATAAGCCAATCAGAACAAAACTATGAGCAAATTCGAGTGCGGGAGCGCTGAACTATGAGCAAATTCGAGTGCGACGTCATTGATGCTTATTTACTTAAGATTACTATTTAACTTTTATAATTATGTTGCGATCTTTTAAAATGTAATATTTCCATAACAACACGAAAATCTTCGTAGGTGACGTTACATATTCGAAATTCTGTTATATTGAGAACGTTCGATTCAATTAAAAATTAAAGAACCAATTTATTTAGACATATTTTTGATTATATTTGAAATTTTTAACAAGCTCATCAAACAAAAAACCCGTATATTCTAGTCTGTTTTTTCCATATAAAAGCAATATTTACAAATAAAACAGAAGTAGCCAATTTTAGTATAAAACATTTTATTATAGGGTATAGTTACAGTTGCTTCATATGATAAATAAATCATATAACTTATACAAATAGCAAGAATTTTTCAAAATCTAAAAAACATTATAAATAAATCAATAAATTACTTTACAAACTCGAAATTATATTCTTAGTTTTTGATTATATCACAATTCTAATAAAAACATCTTGATAGCTCATATAATTTTGGAGTGAATCTTTAATACAATGGAAATTGTCGATTCGTATTTTATACATCAGTCGATGAGTGGTGAATCTTCAATTCTCTAATGTATAGATCCGCGTGCTATGACTCAACTAGAATTCTACCAAACTTTGTTACTTTGTTCATTTCCACATAAAAAGCACATCTTCTTTTCTTCAATATAGTGCCGTTTTCAATTCATTTTTCTTACTCTTGAGTTCCATCTTGAATTTGTGAGGAAATTAAATAAGTTTTGAAATAATTAATTAAAATATATAGCCAGAAAACCACTCTGCAGGTAACTAACATGAGGCAACCACGAACATGAAAAGAAAATGGCGTAGCATGACGTCATAAAAACAGGACAAATTTAAAACTTCAATAGAGAACAATATTAACGGTGAAAATGATGACAACGCTAATTATGAGTATTAATATACATTAAAAAGAAATTATCGTTTTGTATATCATCATTGTTCTGGGTAGGATGGCGCTTATATCTCTGATGACGATTTTGCCTCGATCAGGTGGTATAGTTTCCCATCTGTATGTAACTAATCTGTGTATAATAACTTGTATCCGCCATGTTGGTCAGTAGAGAATCAGACAAATGCGTTTGGTAAATGTCAAGTCAGATGAGTCAGACGAAATTCATATGTCACGTGATCTATTCAGATATCTGGTCAGATTGATCTGAATTGCTGAATGCGCCTTAAATTTAAAGGATAGAGAAGTGAAATAAAGGACCTATGGTCACCGTATATATAGCATGGCCGCGTGGTAAAGCTTCGGCTTACCACCCTGGAGGATCCGGGTCCCAATCCGGGTCCCACACCTCCAATTTTTCAGGAGGGGTCCGGGCCCGGCCTGTTGAACCCCATCCTTCAACCATCCGGTTGACCCCATCATGGGTGCTGGCCAGCCTGTGATGGGAGCTATAAATGGCCGCCGCCAGATAAAGAATATCCCATGAGAATATGGCGGCGTAATAAAACTAACCTAACCTAACCGTATATATAGCCCATCTTGGATTCTGAAATGTTCGTAAAAAAGTAGTTTAAATTTTATACTTTTTCTATTTAACATTTTAGTTAATGTTATGTATATAGGTAAAGTTAAATAACGTTCAACAAAAAAAAGAACAACAATGAACGGATGTGATAGCGTTTCACTTTCTCCGTCGTACAAAAAAAGTAAAAAAAGTTATACAAAAAAAGTAAAGTATTTAAAACAAAACAAAGCCCTATCGATAGCCCTATCGCTAGGGCAAGGTTCTATCGATAGGGCTTTGTTTTAACTTGCCCTATCGGCATCTATTTTAAAAAAGCTTTGTTTTAATTTGTGGAGTTAATGTGTTTTAATTAGGTGCTCTACAAGTTAAAACAAAGCTTTTCTAAAATATATTGCCATATATTACAAAATGATTTATATTAAATTAATGCAAACCAATCATAAATATATGACAGGTTTTGTAATATTATTTTTCATTTGAAGTAAGATTGAATGACATACTTTTGTAACTACTGTACCGTAATTATTGAAGTAGTTCATCAGTGACTTCTCTCTTATATTCTTCCTACACAAATTGAAGAATGAAGATCGATAATGTAAAAACCAGTTTTAAATAATAAATATTTTCTTCAAAGGATTATACTGGAAATAAAATTGAAAATGTTCTATTGCTAAAAATGAAACTGCATTGAGTTCACTGTATTTTATATCTAATTTTAAAAATGGGAATGATATAATCACAAGATATTTATTTATTTATTTGTTTGAATTCCAAAACCCTTATAACATTTATTATAAAATATAATTGGCACAAATAAATAAATATATTGTGCTTATATATACATATTTATATTTCATTTTTAGATATTGTTTATTAATAAATTTAAAAATTGAAATTAAAGTAATTGCAAAATTAAAGTTATGGAAATACAGTACATTATAAAATTATATTCCCGATATTATATACAATTGATATAGATCAGGGGTCGGCAAACTTTTGAGACCGAAGAACCAAACCTATTCCTCACAACAATTTAAAAATTATTCGAGAGCCATAAATATATTTTTACATGGCGTTCTCTACCTGGCAAGGCTCGTTGTCTTTGGACTCTGCTATGGTCTCTATTGGCCATCGATACTACTAAAACATCCTTGATGCTACTGGCCAACGTTGGGCACCCGTGCGCTCATTAGCATTATTAGTCACTTTGGTTGATTCCCTGCTTATCATGTGCTCAATCAACTCTCCATTCTCTCTGTATAACCTCTCCTTACTCGCTTTCTCCTCCTTGACGTCACGCTTCGCGCATTTTAGTGCCACGAAGTTTTGCGAAAGCTATTAAAACAAATGAAATCACCATTATGTGAATAAAATTATTTTAAAATTTTGTAAACGAAATTATGATAGTTTTATTTTCATCTTCAATTTTACTTCAGAGCCACATGTACGTACCCAAAGAGCCGCATGTGGCTCGCGAGACGCAGTTTGCCGACCCCTGATATAGATTATCAATTATCAAATGAAAAATATTCTGATTTTCACCCTGTCCCGCCGTATCGGCCGATCCTAAAATAGCATTATAGTTTGCCGACCCCTGATATAGATTATCACCCTGTCCCGCCGTATCGGCCGATCCTAAAATAGCATTTATGATAGATTTGCTATTTTCCGATCTACCGAGATTCGAAAAAGTAAATATCATTCTAAAAATTTTATCAATCCAATAATTAATATAATATGGATGAAAAACTGAACTGAAAAACTGTTTGATAGCACAATGAAGCAATTTATAGACATATGTTATAGCAGTGGTTCTCAACCTTTTTTCTGTTGAGGAACACATTTTAATATTTTTAAATTTGGCGGCACATCTAAGTATTTTAAATAATAATATAGATTTAACAACAAATTTTTATTAACAATTATTGTATTTATTTTTATTGCGTTCAGATTACATCAAATTCTTATTAAATTACAGCGCCACCTGCGGATTTTATCTTTTTAGAGAAACTATAATATGAATTTAATTTTTATTCCTTAATTTTTAGATTTTGAATAACGATTAAAAATTTTGGTTGTCGCAGAAATTCGAGAATTAGATCTTTCTAACGATACTCTATTTATAGGAATTGGTGCAGTGGTTCGACTGCAAAAGGGATATCCAGCCAACAATGTATTAATATTATATATGATTCATACAATTACATAAATATTATTCATTCTTAATTTTTCGCGGCACACTTTCAAAGGTTTGGCAGCACACTAGTGTGCCGCGGCACAGCGGTTGAGAACCACTGTGTTATAGTATAGTGTAAACAATGAAACAATGAATAGTGTAAATAAATTTTCCACATATATTTATTGAAACAAATTTAATAAAAAGTATTCAGCAAAACAGCAAATAAACCTCTTTGAAAGCATAAATAACTTCAACGATAGATGAAATTTAACATTGATGAAAATAAGCAATGCATGTTATTCATTACATTATCGAGCAATTTATAGCCCTAAATATTACAAAAATGAAAATGCACACACCCATATATATTCATTGTTCCAAGAATCCGAACAAAGGCATTCTTGCAAGAAATATATAAAAAAATAAGGTGTCACAAAAGATGATGTAACTATACGACGTTTTTAAGAAATTGTGATAACTTCTTTCATATCTTTGCCAGATATAAAAATGATCTGTATAATGTATAGCTATATAAGTGTGACATAATAACCGTTTATCTTGTTAAAAATTTACTGTATTGATAATTTTAATTTTACAATGGAGCAAATGGAATTTTCTATTCTATTTGTTTCACACTAAATTAATCTGTTTAATTTTATGATTTTTATATAAGCATAGTGTAAAACACTAATGATATTTAAATAAGTTTTTTCCTTTTATATATTAGTCATCGTATATAGGTATACTGTATGTGAAATATATTACAGCTTTTTTTACAACATTGTAATACTACATAAACATTCTAGCTAAAACCATCAATCCGTTTTAGATTGATTCAAATCCAATATTAATTTAACAAAATAAATACATATATATTAATTTACACTAACTTAAAAAATTGATATTCATTGTACTGTATTTCAATTCTTCGAGTATAGAAAATGTGGAAAATTTTCTGCTTTTAAGGTAAATATTTTGATATCTAAAACTTTGGGAAAATTTTAATTGTTGAATTAAAAAACTTTATATACTTTTTGATTTTTCTAAATTCTTTTTATTCGTATTTTGATATATAGTATTTTATAAAATGAGTATTAATTAATGTATATTATTGTCGTTTCCTTTGTTTTACACTTTTAGTTTTAGAGAAAAGTTTTACTTTTTAGATAAATTACATTATTTTATGCTATTATTAATTCTTTAAAATTATGTATAAATTTCATTTAGCCTAAAATAAAAATGTTTTATTAATAACTTAAAAAAATTATTTAGGTCAAATAATAAATATTGAAATGAATGTATTTTTTTTTAATTCATTTTATAATAGATTTACTTCAATGGTAACAATTAGGCCGTATCCCACGTGCAAGCGACACTATGCGATACTATCAGCGACAGAAAACAGACCAATAGACATAACCTCGACGCGTTCCACGTGAATACCGTAGCGCCGCGTAGCATCGCCTGTTGTAGCTGAAATACAAACTATTGTCTCCCCTATTGTCTGCCCACGAAAGCCGCGCCTATAATAGCTAAGGTGGATGAGTCCAAACGCGAAAGGGAGAGTCGCAGTCGGTATAATAACGGGGTGGGAATATTGAATTAATATTATATTAAATTCTGTTAATTATACTATTTCCAACGTCGAAACTATAGCCACGCTTAGCTAAGGTAATGAGTCCAAACGCGAAAGGGAGAGTCACAGTCGGTATAATGACGGGTGAATTACTGAATTAATATTATATTAAGTTCTGTTAAATATACTATTTCCATATTGAATTAATATTATATTAAGTTCTGTTAAATATACTACTCATTTAGCATTCGACATTATAAACTTCCATTCAACTTCGGTTATCTTGCGTCCATGTGCGAAGCTGTCATCCCTATTTTGTCACTGGACTCGTTCAATTAGCGCACGCGTACTTGCGTCGATGGTCTCGGCTAAGCTGGTCGGGCAGTACACTCCAACCTGTTTTTGTGCGGGGGGTAGGGACCGCATAAAAAAACCGCACACAAAAAAGGACCGCATAAAAACAGGTTTGATTGTACAGTTTGTTTTCTGAAGCGACAGAGGCAAACTATCATGGCTACCGAATTCGATTCAGAGGTTCTAATAAGCGAAATTTATAAAAATAAAACCTGTATTATGGAAAATGAGAGATAAAAATTACCACAATCAGCATTTAGTAGATAAATAGTGGGACGATATTTCATTATAGACGCTACAGAAGGGCTTCCCGTGGGACTGACTGTCGATCATAGCATCGCATTTGTAGTAACCATATAATATTAATTCAACATCGCGTCGCTTGTATGTAGGACACGGTCTTATTAAATAAAACTTATATAAATAATAATACAACATCGCGTCGCTTGTATGTAGGACACGGTCTTATTAAATAAAACTTATATAAATAAATAATATCTTGCACTTAATAAAAATAAAAAAAATTAATTTAATAATTTAATTATAATCATTATTATTTTTTTAATCAGAATCAGATTAATTTTTAGAATAATAATATGGCAATTTGTGACAATTCGAGTATATTAATACAAGCAATAATCTGTTTGAAAACTGAACGATGATCTTGAAAACTTCTTATGAAATTCTTGCAAAACTATACAATAACTGTGCAAGTTTTTTAAAAGTGAACTTTCAAATATTGAGCCGACGTTACTAGAATTGGATATGTAGAAAAAAACAGTGTTCAAATTTCTGTTAAGATAAAAATCAGGATAAGACTGGATAGATAAGAAAGATATAAATCAATTAATCAAGTAAGTAAGCTTATTTTTCAAATTTATAAACATGTAACTTATATTAATTTTAATATTTGAAAATAAATAAATATATATTTGCCAGATCATGACTCAAATGATAAATTCGAAGTTTCGGAATTGATAATACCGCAAAATTTGTGTTATTTTTTATGTATTTACAGAATGGATAGATAGAAAAATCTAATTTGATATTGGAAGTAATTCTCAACTTCATTTAAAATAATAAATTCAGATATAAGTTACAGAAAAATTAATTTTTTTTTTTGAAATTTGGAAATTTTAAATATAAATATAAGGAAATTTATTTTTAATTAATAAAATATTTAATCGGAATCATGAAATAATTTAACAAAGAGTTTTAGAAAACATATGGATTTGTATAGACTAATCTTAATTCAGAAATTTTGAAAATACCTGAATCACTATGATATTAAGAAATTTTGTAAATACCGATACATTGATTGACTCAGCACGAAAGAAGTCAACAGCAAGAAAATTAATCTCATATAGAAATCAATGAAAAAGTTGGTTAATAAGAGTTGTCAAATGGAAATAATAAAAAATATTTAAGATATCCCATAGATTTCTTATATATATTATAAGAAATCTATAGGAAATATAATGTGTGAAAATTATTCCTTTAATTTAGACACTTAAAAAATAAAAAATAATAAATAAATAATATCCAATAGTAAAACAGTGAAAGATTTTTATTAAAATTATTTGTTCGTAATAATAATAATATTGTAGTAATAAAATAAAAATAAATTTATCGTTATATATATTCTATTGATATATAAATTTACAAAAATTCTGTATCCCTGATTTTCTGAAAAATCGTAATTAAAAACTTTCAAAATTTTTTCTTTGATCAAAAACTGTCTATTTCATGATTTTCAAATTACATGATAACAATAGCTCTATTTTTTACATTTATTTCTAATCACTTTGTGTTTGATGTAAACTAGCCCACCACACAGTCTGTGTGGTGGGGCTAGTTTACATCAAACACAAATTTGCTCACATTATAATAAGGTTAACTGGACTGTAGAAGAGAGAATCAACTGTAGGGCTTTGAAATCTCATATAAATTTTTAAAATGTAATAACCCGTATTCGATCCCGAGTCTTCTGGGTGAAAAGCCAAAGCGTTTTTACTCGACTAATCTGACCGAACAATAATTTGGTTAAATTGTTGGTTGGATGGCCGCGATGGAAGTGTGCTCTGTTTCTGCTCTGGAGGATTCAGATTGAATTCCTGGGTCCCAAATCTCCAAAAATTTTTCAGAGAAGTCGAATCGGTCCGTTGAATCTTGTCTTCCATCTGACTGCTGATCCCAACAGAAGTATGATCAACCCATGGTGGACATTGAAATATCCCATCCATGGTGAAAAGCGACATTAGAACCACACAGGAAAAATTTGATTAAATCTTTTCACATATTTAACAAGAATAAATAAATAAATTTTTAATATGATTACATTGTATAATTAGATTACGAAATTTTTCTTTAGAATGAATTAAGAAACAAATAAGATAGGACAACATTACAATTTGGCTTTCTTATTAAAATGTGGTTATTTTATACAAATGTGATTTGAACAACAATGCAATAATCTGAAATACAGTACTTCAAAGTGAATTTCGGGATAATCTAAATGAATTTAGATCCTCATCTGTTTAAATAGTTATTAAATACATTTAAGTAAAAACACTAAAATTTCAACCAGGTACGTTATTGTTACACAAATATTTTTAATAATGAAGAATCTTTTATAAGGCAAATTTAGGTTTTTATAATATGTTTAAGCTATAAATTTTTCATCACATTATCAGAAGTTACTCAATCCGAAAACAATAGGATCTTTGGCTAAACTGATGAGAGAGAAAAATTTTTAAATATTTTGATAAGTAAAAAATAACAAGAAACAGTTCATTTCTAAATGAAGAATAAATCTTTTTGAGAGGTCATTAAGCTTAAAAAAATAAAAAAATTCTTCTAATATTTATGGTAAACAATATCACTTTATTGCAATCTCAATTGCTTTTATCACAAAAGATATTCTATAACAACATTCCATAATTTCTGAAAGAGTCAATGATACTTTTGCTTTTTACTACTAAATTTATCGATACTTCTTGTGTATCAACTTTCACTCCACACATTTCTTTTTTCAGTATCCATATATCTGAAGATTTGATAATATCAGTACAGTGGTCCCCAGTTATAACGGGGTTTGCAAGGTGGTGATCCGACTCGCGTTATAATACAACCGCGCTTCTCTTATTCTCTAATTTAGTGATTCTAAATTAGAGAATAAGAGAAAGCTGTCCAATTTATCCAAGAAGGTTCGTAATCTTCCTTTTTCTGCAATCTCATCCTCGTATTGTCCTTCAGGAATATCCAACTCGTTTTATTTGTGCTTTTGAGACACCACTTTTCATTCGATTTATTATGTTTAGTTTCTCCTTAATAATATACGATTTTCTTTTATTGTTTGCCATTGTCCATTAAATAAATTAAATGTTATTAAAACAATAACTATATTTGTAAAACTCGCTAAAGTCGTGAAACAGCCGCCAAAAAAACATATGTGTCAGATACGAATTCCCACTACAAATAACCTTTCGTTTGTTTTGAATACTTAGGTTGCAATCGAATGTTTAAAGTTGTCATCTGAAAATTTTTAATTTTTTTTCAAAGATATTTTAAAATTTATATAAATTACCATCAGAATTATTAACATGAATTCAAATTTCTATTATTTTATCATAAATAATAATAATAGTTCTGGAGTTTTGTTAATTTTAGTTCTGTTATTATTTAAATATGGCAACAAGACGTCGATTAAGCGATGTATTATAATTTTCTCAGAATCTTTTTCAAAAGAATGGGGAACAGGAAAGACCTGCGGTATATCCGAATCCGCGGTATAAACGACAGCGTTATATCCGGGGAGCACTGTATTAAAATCAATGAAAAATCACGTTAAAGATCGTCTGCTATTCTTATTTTGTTTTACAAAAAAAGTCCTTCCTCCTATTATTAATCATATTGTTTAACTTTTTAATTTTATTCTGGTGAAATTTTTTATTCTATATCAATAGATACAGTTCAAAATAACTCCTATCTTAAAGCGAGATAAAACGCAACTGATCCTACCTCTTACAGACCTATAGCAACCTCAAATAGTTTTTGAAAATTTTTTAAAAACTTACTAAAAATTATTTATTTAGATTGAAAAAACGTCATTCACGATAAACAACACTATTCAGTTAAGCACAGATCAATAGTTTCTAACAATCTAACTTATCCAGTTTTCTAATTATATTCTTGATTGTTTAAATAGCGACTAATCAGTATACATCTGCTACTTAGATTTTAAAATCTGCCTTTGACTCTGTTAATCTGATAAATTAGTATTTATAACTATAACATTGATTCTAGTATATTTAACTGAATTACGTCATTCTTATACAATAGAAAATACTGCCTATCTATAAATAATTTACAAGTTCACTACAGTAAGCGTAAAATTCGCTTGCCCCAGGGATCCTCTCTGAGCTTTACTTTTTGCTTTATATATACATAAATGAAGTATTTTCCATCTTCTCGTCATTCATTTTGGGATATGCCGATGATATAAAAATATGTAATACCTCTTTCGAGATTTTAAATCTTGATATAGACAAAATGGCGGAATGTTTAGAAAAGATTAGTATAATTATAAATTATGACAAAACCGTTTTTATGTGTTATTCTTTGAAACTCCAAGTAAAAACCATTGATAGTGATAAAAAACTTGCTTAGCATGCAGCCATAAAAATTATTAGCTAATTAAAAATGGCATTGACTAATTTATTTAACTATGAGTAAAAAAATAATGAATAAATAACAGTATACTATATTTATATTGAATTAATACGTATATTAATTATTATATAAATTCTCAAGAGTGCTATTATCAGATAGACTTTTCAAACAATTATAATAATTATTGTACATTCTTATTCAATATAGATATAAAAATATCAGAACACTGAACTATCATTTCCCGAGAATAATTATTCATCAATCTGTAGTTAATTTTTAAAGTTGATTAATGTGGTAATAAAGTTAATATATAACGAAATTTTTATAAATTGGGAAGATTGATTCAACAAAAATTATTATATGTTTAAAAATTAAAATTCTAATTTTTTTTCTATTTATTTTTGTTCGAAATTTATATAAACAAACAAATATAATATTGTTTTTCGTCAAAAGATGTCGCCACTTTCCACTCTGGTAGCGTACTAATTTTTAAATGACGGGGAAAAATATTTACTTGCCACAGGCTGCCCACCCCTGCAGAGCAGTCAGCCGAATTTTGGGGGACGGAGATCGCTAGCCCATTCAAACCCCATGAATAAATTTTCCAAAAAGTGGGATCCAAAAATCGAACTCGAGTCCTCTAGGATTGAAAGTCGAAGCGTTTAGTGGCTAAAATTAAAACTTGAAAGACATTTTTGAAAACAAAATTCACTTAAAAGAATTTAATAAATTTACATTACGGTTAAGAAATAAATTCACTTCTGCAGTTAAATTTGCATTTGGAGATTATAACTTCTTCAATGATCGGCCGTTATTGCAGCTGGTTAGCCCTCGCTCAGAAACTTCCATGAAGTTCTCTCCTCATTGAAGAATGAAATTTATTCTTTCTGAACTTGGCAATCTTATAATCAACTTGACTAGTGAGAAGTTGATGGTCATAAGACGAGATCATATTCCCTATTAGCCATCTTTGAGTCCTCTGCTTTCATTATCATAAATTATCAAAAGGAACTAATATTTTTATCTTTAAATACTGTGTCGGCCGGATGGCCGCGTGGGAAAGCTTCGGCTTACCACCCTGGAGGATCCGGGTCCCAATCCGGGTCCCACACCTCCAATTTTTCAGGAGGGGTCCGGGCCCGGCCTGTTGAACCCCATCGTTCAACCATCCAGTTGACCCCATCATGGGTGCTGGCCAGCCTGTGATGGGAGCTATAAATGGCCGCCGCCAGATAAAGAATATCCCATGAGGATATGGCGGCGTAATAAAACTAACCTAACCTAACCTTTAAATACTAGAATCTGTTTATAACATTACAGTATATACTTATTTATAAACTCTATATTTAATAATACTGTAATCTGTTTATAACATTACAGTATATACTTATTTATAAACTCTATATTTAAAAAATTTCACTAAATTCTACCAAATGGAGAATATTATTTTATTTTTAGTCAAAAATGATTTTCAGACTGTAATTTTGGACCTCAGTGTGGCTGTAGATGCATATAGGTCAAATACCCATGAATGGCACATAAGTGGCACGTACCAATATAGAAATTAATCAGTTCATTGAAGATTATTTTATTAATTGGTTCAATGAAAAAATTATTATTTTTCCAATTGAATGATCAGTTATTATACTTACAAGTTAGAATGAAATTATAATTAATTCAATAGTAAAAGTATTATGAACTGGTAGTTTAACATCTTCTAATTTTGTCAGTTTTAATTCCTTTTGAGAGTTGAATTTATTGATCCGGTTTATTTGCTAAAATAAAACAAAATGGCAGTGCATGATCTTCCATGTTTTCTGAAAAAAATTTCACTTTCTCTGATAATTTTCAAACTCAACTTCATTTCTATAAAGGAACGAGTTCAATCTAAATGAAATGTTAAAATTCGGTTATACTAAGAAATTATACTAATTGAATTTTATTAACTGAATGAGCCATTTCTCAACATTGTTAGATATTATGATTTATATACTGAGGAGTTTGTTTTTATTTTCAAACATCTTATCAAAAAGTCTTTTACGGACAGAAGATGAAGTTTTATTTTCTATCTATTTAGACATTATTATTTTGCATTTGTTTCCATTTATACACATTTTATACACAAAAACATTTAAAATATTTATATAGATTTACTTTTGCAATATATTTAAAATACAGTAAAGTATTTTAATATTAAAATAAATAAAAAATGAATACTCTAAATTATATAATAATTTGAGTAAAAATAAATTTCTGAAAAAATAAAATTTTGAAAATTTGTTTAACATATTTATTTTTAATATATTGAAAAAGTTGGTTAACTCTTGGTTAACTCTCAATAAATGTTGTCGATTAATTAGAATTAAGACACATTCCTTTTTCCGTTGCGATTGGTTTAAATTCTATGACATCATAAGCACAAGCACTTTTTTAAGAGGCAAACTATGAATATACAAATAACAAATCATTGTAAATTCTCAATTTCCATCTATATAACTTACTTTAATTTTACTTTTTTATTATTCGTATTAATTTCTATCATTGTCTCATAGATATTTCTAAATTCTATTCTTACTTTTATGTAATGTATGGTAGGTATGCATAGCCTAGTACAATCTTACTTAATGATTACGCCTATTAACGACAAATCGCTTAATACCGCGACAAGTACACAATCGTCAATTTCAGCCAATCTGAAAGTTCCAAAGGAATGTGCCATATCTCGACCAATCAGCCATATTCATTATGAACGTTGGGCATTGTTTAATTTCATTATCTGCTTTGTTGTAATATAAAAAATTGTTTTTGAATTTTTCATGCATTTTGATTTATTTTCTTTCATTTAATAGCATGTATTTATTAATTGTTAGTATCAGTATTATATATCTTAATATCTAGTGTTTTAAAAGTTTTGTTATAAAATAAGGTTTTCTAGTTTAAAAAAATGTAACTTTCGATATTCTCTGAACATATTAAACTTTCACACTTACGGTAATAACCGATTTCGTGGAATTGATTACGTTTAAAAGATTATACTGAACTAGGGAATAAGGATTAAACAACTGGTTCTGATAGTTACTAATATTAAAATAAATAAAGAATGAATACTGTAAAGAATCAGTTCTATGAATTGATTCTTTACAGTAACTTTTATTTAGTTTTAAAAAGTATCAGTTCACAGTCGATTCTAAAGAACTAATTGCACCATGATGCAATGATAGTGCAATGAGTTCTTTAGAATCGACTGTGAATTGATTCTTCACAATTTTATACTCCAGTTATCACCAGGGAAATTATTTAATAAATAATTGCACGCTTTTTGATTTCCATATTTATTTTCGATAAGCCTGTTTTCAACTCAAAAATGAAATGTGCAGAAGAGAAATTATTTAATAAATAATTGCTCCACGTTATTGATTTCCATATTTATTTTCGATAAGCCTGTTTTCAACTCAAAAATGAAATGTGCAGAATTTGTATCTCCTAGACTGATCCATTTTGAATCATTGAATTTCAAAAGTTTGTGCAGAATTTGAATGGATTCAGTTTGATTTTTATTATCAAATTGTATTGTACTCTACTGAAATTAAGATTTATTAACAATCATTATTAAAAATGCAATTATTAATTTAATTTTCTCCTTAATTTTCAGTACTAAAAGTTAATGTTTTATAATTGCTTTCATTTAACAGGCATAATAATAAATATAGTCATTATAAAATTTATCTTTTATGTTATTGTTAATTTCTATATATATGTTACGGCCAATGCCCTAAGTCTAACCAGTTCGAGAAATGGCTGACCAATTCTAGATTTGGCCAAAGACCGTAATATACGAGAATTTACCACTATTTCGGGCTTTGGCTATTTCGGCCAATTCGCGATGCGCCCGACAATCAATGGCCAATTCGAGAATTGTCCAAGAAAAAGTGATCAAAGTTAGAAGTTTGGCGGAATTGATCATGCAGTTACGGCAGTTGATCATATCAATTCTAACTCATTCGCTCAGACGGTTATCCGGCTTTGGGACGTCGATAGTATCTCCCAGTTCGAACGGGCGCCATACTCTTAATACCACTGTGAAAGACTTTTTAGTTTAGTCAAAATAGAAAAACTTATTTCAAAAATAAAGAGAAAAGCTAATTATATTCAAATAATTTTATTTAAATTGAAAAATTAACAAAAGCAAAAAATATCTTTCCAGTTGAAAAACACATCAAAGAAAACAGTAGTAACGTTGTTTATAGTTAGAAAAAGCATGTCAAAAGGAAAATATATTTACAGTTTAAAAACACCAAAAAATAAACTCATGAATTATTTTAATTATTTTAAAAAGTTGCAACAGTAAAAGTCTTCAATACTAGATTGATATGATTGCAACGTATGTGTACAGAATTATAAGAATGTTGTTTTTACCTGTTCGATAATTTATTGATTTGTGCTTATTAATTTTAATAACTATTATTGCCAGAATTATTCATAAATATAGTATTTCATTTTAATCTTTTTTTTTATCTTATGGGAAAATACAAAAAAATAAGTCCAGAATGCATTGATAAATTGGTTACAGAAATCTTTTAAAAGAGCGTTTCTATTCTTTTCTTTATTCTGAGATTCTCCCATTCATATTAGTGGGTGGGTAAGTTCTATAATCTCTTGTGTCAGTATTGTAAGCAGAAGCGGACCATTAACTTTGGGAGCCTACTGGGTTAACACTGTTTGGGGCCTACTAAATTAACAAATTAACCTAACGGTGAGAGCTACGCTAAACTAACATGCTTTATACTACGTTCACACTAGCGAAATTAACCGGGATAAAAGTAACCCCGATCAAGTTAACCGGAAATAGAGTAATCGAAATAATTTTGATGTTCATATGAGGTTAAGTTAATCGAGATTAACCAATTGCTCAGTTTTGTATAAGCAGGTGGCGTGATAGTCGAGAAAACTTTTTTGAATATGGAGGTGAAAAGTTAGAATTCTAAGTTTTGGAATGAATTTTTAATACAATGGAATTGCCGATTTGTATTTTAAACAACTATTAATGGACGCGAATCTTTAATTCTCTAATGTATAGTTTTTTTTTGAATGAATCTTTAACATAACGAAATTACCGATTCACACTTTTAATTATTAATCGGTGAGAAGGCAAATCTTCAATAATTTAATTTCATCTTTTGGAAAAATTATACATTAGAGAATTAATAATTCGCCCCATCGACTGATGATTAAATCAAGAATAGACAGTTCCATTGTGTTACAGCAGCCTTTCTCAAACTTTTTTCATTCACGACCCCATTTTTCATTACGAGATTTTTCGCGACCCCAGGTATTAAATATGAAATAAAACGTACAAGTATATAAGTCATTTACACGCTTATTAAGATGAATACAATCAACCAACCACACCGAAAATTCATATGTTGTCATACGTTAAATATTAAGCGTTTGTGAAATTACATATAAACTGAAATTCAAGTGTTTGAATTTAATTTTTGCGACCCCAGAATTTCGCTTCGCGACCCCTTTTAGGGTCGCGACCCACAGTTTGAGAAACGCTGTGTTACAGTACAGTATTGTAGTTTATCTCGTATTTCAAAATGGCAGCGCACACCGGTTTAGGTACTATACGTGGAGAGAAATAATTTCATTTGTAGTTTATCTCATATTTCAAAATGGCAGCGCACACCGGTTTAGGTACTATACGTGGAGAGAAATAATTTCATCGTTCATTTTCTCGACGCTTGTACCAGATAGAAGTGCAATTCTTTTGGAAAGTTTTCTCAATTTGTCATCTTTTCGTTCATATAGCGCTAATGTAAAATTGTATCTGATCAAAATCTTGCAATAACATCAAAATTAATCATATCAATTGCATATACAGGTATAATGAAATAAATCCCATACCTATATTCCTTACTTAAATTTTTTTATTTTATTTTTTATATCATTCACGGATCTTGGTATTCCAACTTCTTCAGGTGCATATTGCATTTTGCAATATACATTTAAATTTCTCTTGTTCGACCTATCATCATCCAAATGCGATTTCCAGACATTCATCAGCGAATAAACTTCCGTGCCTGTCCAATTTACAGATCTTTTATTTGATTCATTATCCGTGCTTTCCATTTTAATTGTGGATTGAAAAACCGTAGTCAAATCGTAAACCGTAATCTTTGAAAATGGCGGTAGTCAACACTGACGTTACTTACCCAGTTTAAGAGAGTTACGAGAACGGAACGAGAGTTACGAGAACGGAATTAAGTTAACACCGTTCCTCGCTAGTTGATCGGGGTTTGTTAATTCTGTTCCGTTCAAAAGCAAAACTTGATCCGGGTTAAAGATTTGATCGGAATTAACTTCGCTAGTGTGAACGTAGTATTAGAGGAGCTAGATTTTTATTCCCATTCCGACATTGCCATTATTTGCATATACTGACAAATGACAAAGTATATTTTGATTTTATAGACTATCGGCAGAGCCAATAAAAGACAGAGCCATACTTACTATTTACTGTCATTTAAAACATTGATATTTGATATTTTATTCAAATCCAATAGCATGGCAATCGATGATTTTAACTTTATCTAGATACAAAAAAATTTGTATAATTTATTTTTTCTTAAATTTTTAATTAATTTTTTTTTGACCTCGAAGGGGCCTTTGATTCAACTGGGCCCCGGGTTGCAGCCCATAAAGACCATGCCTAAATCCGCCCCTGATTGTAAGACCAACATGTGACGTGATAGACAATTCCATTCTCGCTGGTGAATAAGCCAAAATTTTCTCACGAATTCACTCCACTACTTAGCTCCGCAAAACTTCTAGTTTGGGCCACTTTTTCTTGGATAGTTCTCGAATTGGCCATCGATTGTCGAGCGCATTGCGAATTGGCAGACCAAAGTCCGAAACAGTCGAAAATTCTAGTATATTTCGGGCTTAGGCCAAATGACTTGGCCAAATCTAGAAGTGGCAAGGAATTTAAGTTTTATTATATTTAATAATTAATTTTTTTAAAATATAATAATTTTATTATTTTGAATATTAGAGGATTCAGTTCCAAATGTTCGCCTTGGATTGTGCTCAGTTCAAAACTAAAATAAAATTACCTACTTACCGTAATATATACAATACATTATAACGAAATATGAAAAATAGCATATTTTTTGCATGAACACGAAAGAAAAAATTAAGATATATGTAATATATTTACAGTATATATATTGCATTTACTCAACGATCTAGCATTTACTATACAGTATTTTATTTTTAATTAGTTTTTAATATTTCTTATGTTGCAAGTTACATAAATGCTAATTTATGTTTAATAATTTCCTCGATAGATGGCGTAATAAATGGTATTATAGTACAGTGGCTTTATTAAGACAGTGTGGACAATGGAAACTTCATGGCGTCTAGAGGGCGTGGCTTAATCGCTATAGCTGTTCGCTAGAGTCGAGTAGAATAGTATAGCATTAATTAATATCTGAATAAAACGTATTATTTAAACACTGTTTCGTTTAGCACTTTTTTTCTTTGGAACGTATACCCCGTTTAACGCGGGGGATACCTTAGATTTCATTAGTTAGTTCACCTGAAGATGACTTTGTAATCAAATCCTGAGTTGTGAAAATAAATATTTTTCTGTGTAAACACAAACTGTTTTCTGTTTCCTCGATCAAATATTCTCGATCTACAAGAGCTAAAATTAGCTAGTTCTGTGCTTATTTGATTCGGGTGTCGCGCGTGTATTTCTAGTGGCATGTAATATTGTAACACAATGTAACTCTAGATAGGGATAAATAAGAAAAATTTCTAAAAGATACATTGTGAGTAATACTTTTATTTCCCATTGTAGAGATTACTGTGTTCTAGGAGCCGATTTTCCCGATTTCCCGAGAAAAGTTTGTCGGGATTCGGTAACAGGAAAACGAAAAAAAATTCCACGAAAAACGAAAAAAAATTCCCGGGAAGGAATTCACGCCCGGAAACATTAATCCGTAGTATCAGGTTGTCGGGATTCGGTAACGGGAAAACGAAAAAAAATTCCCGGGAAGGAATTCACGCCCGGAAACATTAATCCGTAGTATCTTAACGTTTAAATTTGCGTGTAGTTATGTAAAGTATAAAAATGGAAGACGGTTGTGTAGTTAGTTGTTCTTGAAGCCTCCTATAGTGAGATTTCTCGTAATATAGATTTTGGCAAGGCTAAAATTTGAGCCAGAATACAGGCTATTGGTCAAAATATTTATTTACTTTTCATATTAGAATCGTGTGAATACGCATTTTCAAAGATTAGGAAAAGACATCATCACACATGGAAAACATATTTAAAGAAAAATGTTCAAATTAAAGTGATTACTAAAGAATTGCAAATACTAATTTACATCAATTTTTATAAGGCAAGCAAATTGAATAGCTTAAATCACAGATTAGTTGAGACCACAGATTTCTATATACATAGATGGCCTGCTCATTGTTTAAAAGTGGACAGATAGGACATTCTCATAGACTATTGTATACAAGAAACGAACGAAGCGCCTCTATGGAGAACTTGAAATGAACTCAACTATTAATAAAAATGATGTTTTAATCTATTGAAAGTTTTAATTATGAAAGCTTTTTTGTAATAAAATTGCCATAAGATTCGTAGAAATAATAATAGCCGATCTTCCACTATCTACAATAAAAGTGAAATGAGTAATACCCTTTCTACACTGGCACTTTAATCTAGAATAACGAGTTATTCTAGATTAAGTTTATCAATGTAGAACGAAGGAGATTAAAAATATCCAGATTAAGTCGAGCGAAAGCAGATTAAAATAATCTTGTTTCTGAAAGTAGATTATCCAGTTTTGACCACGTGATTTGTAAAATTGCCGCTCTCACCTCGAATGTCTCCAGCACAGAAACTTCGAAAACCAGAAAAAAAGATTGGGAAACTGGACAGACCAGGCTGTATATATATTAATTGACATATGGAGGGAATATGTCAGCGAAATTCGTAAAGTGAAACGTAATC
>AYEL01083837.1:0-10150 GCA_000484575.1 Olivierus martensii
TAAAATGGCCGCTCTCACCTCGAATGTCTCCAGCACAGAAACTTCGAAAACAAGAAAAAAAGATTGGGAAACTGGACAGACTAGGCTGTATATATATTAATTGACATATGGAGGTAATATGTCAGCGAAATTCGTAAAGTGAAACTTAATCAGCCTATTTACATTAAGATGGGACCACCTGTGGGACAAAATTGGAACCAACGAGTTAATCTACATTTACGGAGTTGCAGTGTAGACGAGATTTAATCCTCTATTTAGATATTCCCGTTTAAATTAAACCGGTTTAACTGTAATCTGTATTAACTAATGCCAGTGTAGAAAGGGTATAACGCCCATGATAACGCCAGGTACTGCCAATAGTGGCAGCACTTTAGAATAAGCGAAGTGTCCCATCAACTAATTTGTGAGCTTAAATACAGTATACTGTGGTCAGATAATCTATGTCATGATAGTTATTATAGTTAGTGATATAGAATAGGTCTCCATTTAACGTCGTGAGGAAAAACTAAATTAACTGATTAAAAATTAAAAATTTTAACGCAGCGGAACGGAATAAAGTCATATTTGCTTATGTTTCCTGCACGAAAGAAAATGTATTGGAAATCTATAATAGTAGAAAAATCAGGTTACATTTTATACGAGTGCGAATTCACTTAGGCTGCAATATATAGTGTAAGAGCACGGTATGAAACTATATTTCAATAGTAACGTCGTGAGGAAAAACTAAATTAACTGATTAAAAATTTTAACGCAGCGGAACGGAATAAAGTAATATTTGCTTATGTTTCCTGCACGAAAGAAAATGTATTTGAAATCTATAATAGTAGAAAAATCAGGTTACATTTTATACGAGTGCTAATTCACTTAGGCTGCAATATATAGTGTAAGAGCACGGTATGAAACTATATTTCAATAGATCAGTTGGATTCTCCGCCTGGAAAAGCTTCGATTTTCCAACCAGAGAATCCAGGATCGATTCCCACATTGAAAAAATTATTTGAGGATCCGCGCCCGGCTTTCCTATCCCCTTTCTTCGACACGTCAGTAAGGCAGTCGTTGTCGGGTATAATCGAGATGTGATAGGAACGGCACCGTTATTATCGAATGATAGAAACAACGTTAAGAAAATTTAATCGTGGACATATCTATAAATGCTATACTCGCGAGATATCACGTGACGCAATATTTTATTACAAAATGCATAATTATAAGGCACTGATGTTGGAACTTTGCAGATATATAGCACTAATGATGAATAACAAATTTCAAAATAAGCAGTAACTTCTAGTAGGCCCGCGTAGTCGGCCGGATTGGTTGCGTGGAAACGTTTCAGCTTTCCACTCTGAAGGATCCGGGTTCGAGTCTCGGGTCCCACCTCTTGAAAATATTTATCATGGGATCCGGGCCCGGCCCGTCCTCCACAATCCGGCTGACCCCTCCGCAGGGGTGGGCAACCTGTGGAAGGGCTTGTTTCGCCCCGCCACTTAGTATTCTTCCAGAATGGAGTGTGGCGTTCATCTGTTCACCAAAAAAAAAAGTAGGCCCGCGTAAGTTGACGTCAAATTGGCTCTCTGAACATCAGTTGTATTATCCAAACAAGATAAAACATTTTAATAATTACTAGAAAATAACCAAACTGCAACCCGTGAAATGAAATTTTAATTTTCACGATTAAAATTTATTAATAGTAAAAATCTGTTAATGAAAATTTAATATAATGATAAATTTTATGTTCAGACGATTTTCCGTGAAATGAAATTTTAATTTTCACATAGTAAAAATCTGTTAATGAAAATTTAATATAATGATAAATTTTATGTTCAGACGATTTAAATAAATACTTAAGAATAATTTAGAAACCAAACAATTATATTTACAAGATAAATAATTGCGATAATATAAGTTTAAATTAGTATTTAACTTATGATGTATTCTAGTATTGTAACAATTATAACGGACTCCCGTACAACGCGGTGAATACGTTCCGCATTATGCGAGACATGTATTATCAGACTATTTTATGCATATTTTAACTTGTCTCCGAGTTCTTTTATAAACTTTTACATTTTTAAATTATAACTATTAGCTTCACTGTAAATATATCAACAATAGATAAGTTCTAAACAAAAAGTCAAATGTTAAATTTATCCTTTGCATTATACTGGACTGTTTATAGCGTTACAGGAATACTAGTCGCAATTTTTTCATCGCGTTATACGGGAGTTTACTGTAATTTTATCAGTTTGTTATAGAAATAGTACTACATTCACATCGCAAATGGAAAGAAAATAACATTTACATATTTTAAATAAATAACTTTATTATGAAAATGCTTTAAAAATAAATCCATTTATATAAATTTTCTTTATAAAATTTACAAAATTAAAATACGAAAATAAAAATTATTATTAGTGTTGTTATATAATTAAATATATAATTAGTGATATATGTACAAATTTGTGTTGTTTGTGATTATCTGTACAATAAAATGTGCGTAATTTTTATATATTATGTTTCAAGGAGTATCATTTATGAGAATTTCATTTACATCAACACTTTTCTATTACAAATTATTATATATTTTTTTTATATCATCATACTTAGTGGAAAAATTAATTTTTAGAATTCTAAAATATTTTATAGAAAAATTATAAAGTTTCATCAAGAAAATCATTAAAATCTGATTATCTTAAATAGTAACTTTATGAAATCATTAACTTTTCATTTATAAAATTACTATTTGATATTTTAATGATTTTCTCAGTCAATTTAGGAATGCAAATGTAATTTTTTTGAAATATTTATAAAAACAGAAATATATCATTATTTAGAATTATTACAAACTGTTATTAATCATAAGATTTATAACACGTTCATTACAGAATATATTGATAAAAATGTTTTTGATACACTTCATTTTTAGTTTTATCAAAGAGTAATTTTTAATCTTAATTAATTAATTATTAAGGTGAGATTTATTGTTCCGTATATTTCTATACGACTTCATAAAAATTTAAATAAAATTATTAAATATTAATTAAATCTAGTGCATGAAAGGCACAATGGTAGTGAGATGTATGTACAATTAAATGACATAGAATGTATTCATATGTTAAAGGTTAGTGCATGATGTTTGAATGTGTTTTAAATAATTTCTTATTTATGCTTAAATGCTAAAGTATTTTTTGTAATATATATTTCATCTTTCAAGATTTTTTTATAATTTGTACTTTTTGGCCACTTATAAGATTCATAACAGGGTTGAAAATGATATCTGTTCAGAAGAATATACAGGATATCCAAGAGGTTGATTAGCTGCCTGCACAGTAAGATTACGTAATATTGTCGGTTCTGCCTGTATGCTGTATCGTTCATCATCATCGTTTGTTAAATATAATAATTCTATGCATAAACTACTCCAAATGCTTTGAACAAGAGCAGAATTTAAACTTCCTATAAACACTGGTTGATCTTCCAAAGATAGTAAATGACTAACATAAGTGTCCTATATTTTAAAAACATTAAAGGTGTAGTATATGTATAAAATGTATATAATACATATTTATGAAAATAATAACAATATTACCTCAACAATATTATATCCTATAGAAAATAAGTAAGGACAATTTTTGAGAATTGCATCTTTCCATTCTTGATCTCCATCAACTCCAATATGCCAGTGATTATCATAATCTTGCAAACATTCATAAAATTCATCATCATCATTTATTGGTCCTATCAATGTTTGATCCAAGGATAATTTTACAGAATACCTTTGAATGCAAATATTATTTAATTTTTTATATGTTAAATAATAATTGTAATGAATAAATATTTTACCTGTAAGAAGTTAATACAATTTTACGAAGCTCCTGGCAATTATCCAACCATTCCTGCAATGGTGATAAAGGCAATGTTCCTAAAAACAATTTACAAACTTCATTTGGTCCATGTATATTTAAAACATCAAAAAACAAGGCATGATAACAATAAGAAATTAATTTTTCATATATTTTTGGAATGTTTACATCATCTAATAATTCATTTATTTGAAGATCTTTTATGTTCCCTGCTAATATTTTTATTGTTTTGTGAAACCAGTCAGAAGAAAAATCTATTTCTTTCTCATTATGCAAATATATGTTTGCAGGATATACCATCCAATCTTTTGGTGGAAGCAATGGAGAAGGTGAATAAAATATAATATCATTCCATTTTCTTCTTTCACCAAAATTAATATCTTTTGTTGAACTTACATTGTCTTGAAGACATCCAGGAAGAGTTATGTGTTGCTTTGCTGTTTCAGCTTGATTTAAATTTTTACTTTTATTTTCTTTTATTTCTGAATATGAAATTGTAGTATTCTCTAAAGGATCATCATCTTCAGGCCAAGATGAGAGAGAAGAAACAGAACAAACTTTGGCCCATTTTTCATTGTTTCTTCTTCCTTCTGAAATTTGATTTTGAAATTCTGAGTAGTGTTTTATACTCTGTCTAGATAAAGGACGTGATAATTTTGCATTAGAATCTGTAAATGGGTGCTCAACTTTTTTACTGATATCTAAATCTGATTTATGACTTTTATATTGAGATTTAAATTTATTAGAAATGATATATTTTATTAACAACCAAGTCATTACTTTTGGAAATTCTTTCTTAATCAAGTTTAAAGTATCTTTACTATGTATAATTCCAGTCAATACATTATGTGCATCAGAATAAATCTTTGTTATTGCAACATCACAAGGTATCAGAGTATTAAACATATATGGATTTTGACATGTTTCCCTATTTTCATTGTTTTTCTCTTTAAAAGCTTGTTCAAATATTTCATCAACTCGAGAAGCTTCTAGAGTATGACAAGAAGTTTCTTGTAATTCCAATCCTTTAATGTTAGCTTTGCAATAATTGAATCCTCTTTCTAATATTTGAATCCATAAAAGCCTGTCCTGAAATCTTGCCAAATAAAAGTCTCCACTATTGATAAAACCTAAATATTAAGAAAAATTGAATTAATAAATGTACTTTATTTAATATTATAAATTAGAAATATTATAAATTAGAAATATTAAAAATTAGAAAAGTGTTCTCAGCATTGCTTGGACATAGTTTGAAAACAATATGGAGTAATATGCCGTATGTGTTTTCAAAAAGTTTTTCTTAATATAATATTTTTACATGGTGACTTCAATATTTCTATAAAGATTTATTGTGATTTGATAGATGCAGCTTCTCTAGGGGAATACATATAACACCTGTAACTTGAGAAATACTTCTATTTTTGTAAATACAGGTACTTCTCAAGTTACAAATATAATTTAAGTTTTATTTATAAATGGAAATTTACTCTTACAGTGAACACAGTGGACCTCACAGGGAACACAGTGGACTTTCACAGTGACACAGTTATTTAGACAGTTATAGGTTTCTTATTTCACAGATTTCAATATAATTGTAAGAATTGAAAACATGCTTAATATCCATTTATAACAAAAGGATTTTTAGTGGAATTTCCACCATCTTGAAACACTGAAATAATAATCATGCAGGTTTATATTACATTTCTTGCTAAACTATTTCACATTTGAAATGTATAAATTCTTGTTTAATTTTTGAATATTTTAAAAATTTAAATAAAATGGCATGTTTGTATAGATAAAATTTCATTACTCAAGTAACAACTTTATATTATAAAATTAAGCATAATTATATATAATTTCAATAAGGTTTGAATTTAATAAGAATATGAAAAAAAATTACAAATAAATCTTTTTAAGTTTATTATTTTGGAATAAGCAATTTTACTTGCTTTTTATTGCTATAATGAGGCATTTTTTAACATTTCTTGGACGACAAAATATAATAATATCAGGAAACTGGAAGAGCATCAATAAACAAATGTATGCATATATAGTATTTAAATCTGTATTGTTTCACATTATCCTAACTTGAAATCATTGTAATATAATCATTCCAATCACCAAGAGACAATATGATCAGCCACTTAATAAAGAATGAGGATCGATGGATCATGTCCAGATTTGCTTAAAATATTCTAGAGACTTGGAAATCAATTTTGAATTCTTCAGGTTATATATATTGTATAATCATCTAGTTGATGAATTGCAATATTTGATTGTCTAGAAAAATATTGATATCATCATGAGAGAAATTCCCTTAACAACAATATTAATTAATATATATTAAAATTTATGAACACAATACAAACCTATAACCAAGATAGCTGAGAAATTCTTACATATATATATATATACACCGTATTACTTCGAATATAAGCCGCACTTTTTATTTGGATTTTTAAGACGTAAAATTTGGGTATGGCTTAAATTCAAAGCGAATATTTTAACATCTTATTTCTTCCGAGCTCCAACGTTCGGGCTTTTGCTTTACGTTGTATGATATGCGCATAGTATTACGATCATTGATTACAATTTATTCGATAGCTTATTACGTATATTAGTACCTATTTAAGTGAATAAAAGTGTTTATTTTTCAATACCTATTATAAAATCATTTCTATTTTTTCCAATTTTAAAATCCTACTGCAGCTTAAATTCGAAGTAATAGGTATATATACAAGTAAAAAACATTTTTGGCTGTTAAGCCTCTTCAGTTGCTAAATGTAATGGAATGAAAAGACAAATGCATAAAACATGTAAAAATTCTATTTCAAATATTTAACAGTTTTTTTATGGGGTTACTTCCTATTATTCCTACAATCTTCCATATCTACATCTGTTAAATTTTTTTTGGTTTTAAAAATTATTATTTAACTTAATATTTTTAACACAAAATTTAATATAATTAATGTAAAATAATATGCTAAATTTAACATCATACAAAGATTATAAATAATAATAAATATTTTGCTTATTATATCAGGATAATTTTTAACTTAGCTAAAAATACTCTTACTTATTTATCTTGCTTATAGGCTTGTGCTGTGTTAATGAATTTATAAATTAGAATAATAAGAATTCATTATAATATATAAAATTATCAAAGAAGTTAATTTTCTGTAATATAATTACTGAACACTTACATTATGCTTTGGAACAATTGTGTTTGTAACACAACAGCTGAGACAACACTATTATGATACAAAGTATAAAGATGCATGTGTATGCATGCACACACATATACACGCTAGTAATGAATGAAATAGTGACTGAGAATATCTTTTATAAAAATACATCTATTGCAATCATGAAGCAAGAAACAAATAAATAAACTATTATTATATTTTACAGATATATAAGTCTAATGTTATTTCTTAAAGAATAATGAAGTTTAAAAATTAAATGGTAATTTAGAGATAATTATAATACATTTTAAAATAAATATAGATGGTTTAAAAATAATAAAATGAATAATTTAAAGGTTTGAACTTTCTCCATGGTATAATTATTTTGGCAATAATAAAATTATTTCACTAATTAATAACAATGTATATAAATAATATGCATTTTATTTTTTAGTAAAATAATGTGTCATCATCAAATTATTTTTTGATGATGACAAAAAATAATTTTAAGTTTGAACAAAAAAGTAATTGATTCATGAGAAAACTTGTTATAATAATTAATCTTAACAAATTTAACAAAACAAGAAAATAAATATATTAAATAAAAAAGAAATTAATTCACTCATCAAAAACTGATCTAGCATAAATCATAAGATTAATATTTATTGCTATAAGTAAATCTATCATCCATTCAATACATTTTAAATTTAACAAATAAATCAAATTTATAAATAGCTTAATCTCAAATCAGAGTATTCACTCAATTCTCGACCCACAATTGGTGGCCAGGCAGTGCTCAACTTCCGTTTTCGATTCGCTATTTTGGTTTCGATTTGGTGGTTGGTTTGACGATGGTATGAGATGCAATTCCTGGTAAGTTATTAATTTAGATGATGAACATTGATGTAAAATATGAAAATAAATATTTCTTAAACAGTTAGTGTTAAGTTAGTATTGTGGTTATTCATCGTGAGGTTAGCTAATGGCCGGAATCTCACAAAGCAAGAACCAATTACTATATTTTACATATAGTTAATACTTCGAATAGTGCGAGAAATTCGTGGAACCAATTATTCGCACTAATCGAGGCCTACCTGTATATGTTGAAGGAATTCAAGAAAAGTTTTAACCAAAAATAAGTTATACAATAATTAACTTATCATCTTCAGTTAAAACAAAGTTATGTTAAAAATTGGACTATCATCAATTCTTTTTTTTTTTAATTGGCTTAAGTTAAACCGAAGAATATAAAATTTATATTTTACTAGCAATTTTAAGTGAAAATATTATTTTTTTCCTGTTAATAAATGCATATGCTAATCCTTTTTCTTGGATTGATAGTTTATTTATATTGTATATATAGTAAATTTAATATATTTTACAACATTTAAATCATTGTGTCCATCACAAAATTTTTTCAATTTAATTAATTTAATTTTTATTAAATAAGTAGAAATATTCTCATTATGCAATTATATATATCATTTGCAATTTTATTTACAATAAATCAAAGTATACATTAAGCAAACATGCAACTATGTATAAAATAAAGGAATGGAAAAATAGTAATTAATGTTTGATATGTATGTTTTTGCAAAAATATTAAATTCATCCATTAGGAAAACTAATTGCATAAAAATAAGAAATTTCAAATTGATGATGATATCAGATAAATGAAACACAGTTATATTAATTAACAAAGTTATTATTATTTATAATATATATTTACTGTTATTTATAATATAATTCATAGTATTAGTAATTATTCTTTTCTGCTATATTTGATTATTTTGCATTATACAAGCATATCTTGTTTTATGGAATTTCTCAATTATATTCCACATTTTTATTTTACATCTAAAAAATAACACTTAGAATAGGTATATAAAACATAAATTAATATAGACAGATTGGATCTGGAGCCATCACGAAAAAATGAAGGTGTGAGATCCAGAATTGAACCTGGATTTTCAAGGTGATATGGGAATGTTTTAAAATGCAGCCATTCAGCTGTTTTTTCAAACATAGTGCTATTGTGTACTTAATGAATAATATTGTAAATATGTTTTTAGGCTTTTATATGTATTAATAAACAAAAACATTGCAATTTGCTCTACAGTGGTGTCTGGAACATAACTGCTGCAATAATGAGGTATGCCTGTATTTATATTTATTTACCATATACAATAGTACTCCACTATAATACATTATTTCAAATTTGGATATAATGCATTCATGACATAGCTTCCAAAAAATATTTAAAAACATTTTAATTATGTGTATATGTTGATTTCATTTTTAAGAATAAAAATTAGTATACTGAATATATGCATTTTTATGTTTAAAATATCATATTGATTTAAATGACTGGCTTAATACGGTAAACTATTGTAACCTTGCTGTAATTTGACCCCATGTTTATCTTGATAAAATTTCTTGGATCCCACTGAATTACTGCATTATAATAAGACTCCACTGTATGTAATAATTGTATTCAGTTGCTTCTAGTGATAAAGTATAAAAACTAAATTTATTAGTTAAAATACATGCAAACGTTTTCGATGTGTTTCACATCGAAAACGTTTGCGTGTATTTTAACTAACAAATTTAGTTTTATACTTTACTGTTAGTAGTGCTGTGAGTTTTTAATTTAGTTTGATAGGGTTATTGCAGTATAATAGTAATAGTTAGTAATGGAGCTTCTAGTGATATTTGAAAATAACAGCACTAAACAGCAGTTGAAAAATAATAACTAAATTTTAATGAAACATTTTTGGTTGCTATACAACCATCTTCAGCATTATGAGCAAAATTTTTTGAAAACAATATTCTGTTCTTAATGCTGAAGATGACTGTATAGCAATCGAAAGTGTTTCATTATAATATTAGTTATTATTTTTCATCTGCTGTTTAGTGCTGTTATTTTCAATTATTATTATTAGCGGAGTTAACCCCTTAACGTCTACAGTATCATATACAATACATGTGAGGAAGTTAACTTGGACCTGTCCTATTTTTATTTTATTATGCACTCTATTATTTATTTATCGTTATTTTCTTATATGCTAACGTATTATATTTTAGTTGAAGAGTTAACTTACTTCC
>AYEL01083839.1:0-36035 GCA_000484575.1 Olivierus martensii
AAAGCAATTAGGCCTAATTTGCATATGTAAACAATACATAATTTTTCAAATTATTCATGATTTCGGGCATCGAATAGAAAAAATTTTTATATATTTACATTCTTGGTGATATTCCGCATCTAATAATACCAAATACTTCATAATTCTAAAAACTTTTTTCGATTCACGAAAACAATTTATGAACTGAAACATGATCCCCAGACTGTAATTTGATCTCTTGGGTAAACAAACAATCATACTATCCCTCTTGCAGATGAAATACAGAATTTTACTACACAAATGTTTAAAATTATTGTTTATTAGCCATTTTTTTTTGTATTTTCTTAAAATAATGTTTGATAAATACATTTTATAAGAAGTATTAGTACGTATGAGAATGTTGACTTTGTTGAAAATTTATTTATTTTAATAAATATTGCTATAATTTGTATACATCGCTATCATCCTGCCATATGTATGCCAGTTTTATCACTGATTTTTGATAAATTATTGCTTTTTATGCATTTTTTACTCAAATTTGTCTCAGTGCCTTTTAAAAATGGCAGATGGATGAATTATTTCTCTGTATTTCGTTTTCTAAATCAGGGGTGGGCAATTATACTTAAGATTTGTCTCAGTGCCTTTTAAAAATGGCGGATGGTGAATTATTTCTGTATTTAGTCATTATAAGTCATTAATTTTTTAAAAAATAGTTAAATTATTTCTCTGTATTTAGTTATTCTAAGTCATTAATTTTTCAAAAAATAGTTAAAATATAATAATAATAGCACATTTTAAAACAAAGGGGACAGGTTTTCATGGCTCTCCCCCCTACTTAAAATAATGTAACTAGCCCAGAGCCTAAAGTCATGTAGTTGACCTTGGATGTGGGGTACCCATACCCCTGGGGTACGCATACCCTACTGTGGAGACCACTACTCTAGACCCGAGGTTTCTGGATTTTTGATAGTGAACCTATACTATATATATTTTTTCTAATTTATAAAAACAGCAGTTGCTTATCTGGAAAACAAAAATTGTATTTGGAAAAGTTTTCCTTCCAATATTTTGTATCCTCATCTTTCTTGCTTTCATTTCTTTTACCTTGTGGCAAAAGAAATAGTGTATGATCTTTCCTGTTAGAAATGAACAATTTATCACACTACAACAAGGCTTGTTCTTTAAGAATAACGAAAAAATCTATGTTAACTCCCTTTCTAACAGGATATAAAATGGCCGATTTGGCGGCATTTCATAACGCAAAGAATTGCGCTACTCACTCTTTCTATCTAGGGACTCTATCTATTCCAAAATGGTTTCCACGTACTGCGGTAAGAGTCTGGTAACCCTTCGAAGATAGACTGTAATAACTGGAATTCCATGTGATGAGCATAGAAGTATCTCTTCCAAAATGGTTTCCACGTACTGCGTTAACAGTCTGGTAACCCTTCGAAGATAGACTGTAATAACTGGAATTCCATGTGATGAGCATAGAATTTCAGAAAGAATTAGTTCATTTTCTGAAGAAATGATAAAACCGAGTTTTGTGAGGAAAGCTTAATCCTGTAATTTTCATGACATTATTAATTTATTTTAAAGATTCAAAACAAAGAAATACGGAAAGTATAAATTTATTATTTATCCGAAATAAATATTAACTGTTTTTAAGATATATTTAGTAATCGATAACGGATAAAAGAAAATATATAATTTTTAAACTAACTATAAAAATATTTCCACAATTAGGATCTATTTTCTTCTCAATGAACGAAATCCAATCACATAATTTTTACTTGTTAGAAAAAATGGCGGCGAGGAATTTGAATACCATCTACGTAGGGAATGTTCGTTTGCTGTTACCTGTATGAGTGAGAAGATCGCTATTAAAACGATTTTGCGATATATCGAAGTCGAGACAACACGTTGAAAACGTCAGTCAAAAGGTCAAAGGATCATAAATCCAATAATAGGTATGAATGTAAAAATTGTATTGTAATTATTTAAATTAAATTAATTTCTACCATTCTTAATTTAAAAAAAGTAAGAAATTTTACTTTACGGATTTTTTAAAATTTTATCTTCTTTCCACTCATTGAGCAATAAGAGGTAACTTTTCGTATTTAAGGTGCCTAAATAAAATGAAGAAAAAGTGACATCGAATTATAGCAACTGAAAAGAAATTTTTCAAATTTCGGATTATAGTACAGTATTTGCAATTTATTTTGATGGTTCATAGGAGTTTGCAAAATTTAGAGTGTCGTTAATATCATTTTTTACAAAAATAATTTTTAAAAGTAATATTCTTCACGAATCAAAAAATAACGATTTTAGTCGGTCGGATGACGGCGTGGTGAAGCTGTGGATCCAGGTTCAAATCCGGGTCCCACACCTCCAGGTTTTCAGGAGAGGGTCCGGACCCAGCTTGTTGAACCCCATCCTTCAACCTCCACCACCCAAACACCCATCATGGGTGCTGGCCAGCCTGTGATGGGATCTACAAGTGTCCGCCGCCAGATAAAGTATATCTATCTCTTGTGTGATATGGCGGCTTAACTATACTACTAATATCGATTTTTAAAAAAATTACATTAATTAAAATTTATATTTTTTATTGGAAATTGTAGTTCTGATAATGTATTCTATAAGACTGAACTCACACGAAACACAACAGAACCACACCACGACCACAAAACGGTGGTTACCGTGTGGTTGTGTTGTGGTCAAAATCAACCACTTGCGAACCACTTATATGCACATTCGGTAACGGACTGTTATATAGGCAATCCATTGCCGACTGCTGATTGACGGGAAGCGCTGTCGGCTGCTAGTAGTCGGTATGTCGCACTGACGACCACAATTTTGTGGATAATATCGACCACAAGTTGCGTCAGCCGTTGAAACCGACTTCATTTAGTAGTCTGTCTGAGTTAGATTATGCGTTTCTATATTAATATAATTATAATTCACGACCTCCACAAGCAACCATCGTTTTGTGGTCGTGGTGTGGTTCTGTTGTGGTTTGTGTGAGTTCAGCCTAACTATCAGAACTGGAAATTTATCAAAAAAGTAGAAATAAACTTTGGAATGGTAAATACAATAGTTCACCAAGCACAGAGAAATTTTACACTATATTCTTAGAAAATGTTAAAAATCTGCTTCAGTTCTGAAAGTCAATAACTTCACGTGATTGAAATTAGATTAGTATTTCCGGGCGAGAATTCCTTCCCGCCCGTTCCCGGGAATTTTTTTCGTTTTCCGTTCCCGAATCCCGACAAACTTTTCTCGGAAATCGGGAAAAATCGGCTCCTAGAACCCAGTAATCTCTTCAATTGAAAATAAAAGTACTACTCACAATGTATCTTTTAGAAATTTTTCTTATTTATCCTATCTGAAGTTACATTGTGTTACAATATTACATGCCATTAGAAATACACGCCGACACCCGAATCAAATAGCACAATTTTAGCTATTGTAAATCGAGCTAATTTTAGCTATTGTAAATCGAGGAGAACAGAAAACAGTTTGTGTTTACACAGAAAATGTTTATTTTCACAACTCAAGCTTTGATTACAAAGTTATCTTCAGGTGAACTAACTAATGAAATCTAAGGTAGCTTTCCTTAATATGACAGAAACTCAAGCTTTGATTACAAAGTCATCTTCAGGGGAACTAACTAATGAAATCTAAGGTAGCTTTCCTTAATATGACATTGTATCAAATCTTGGGCTGTGAAAATAAACATTTCTCTTTGTAAACAAAAACTACAGTAAGATCCCGTTTAACGCGGGGATACGTTCTAAAGAAACAAAATGCTAAACGAAACAGTGTTAAACGAGGTCATCTTAACATGTAAATAATGAAATAGGTGAAACAGAACAGTGAATAAAAAGTATATGTACCATTTTTTTATTTTATTTTATAACATGTATTATTACTATTGTATAACATTAATTATAGACATTTTTTATTGCGAATATTTGTATTCATAAATCATTCATGAAAATCAAAATATTCGAGTAAATAATTCACGTTTGTATGAGGAATGTTCTTCTCATTTGACACTTTTTGTTTTTTCGTTAGGAAGTCATCGTTTCCTTTTCTTCTTTCCTTCAGCAAGCAATTGTTGATACTGAGACATCCGTCCATGATGCTTCGTCTTGCCTTTGAACTTCTATCAAAATTCGGATGATTTTGTATAACTGATCCATAATTTCCGTAATAATGGTTAAACTTGTTTTGAGAAAATCCGTTGCAAGTTCCTTTTGCTCCTCATCTTCAGAAACTCTTACTCTTCATGACCGATCATAAATATGAACTGTGACCGCACCAAACTGTCATATCCACTCAGCCCTCGATTTACACGGCAGATACGTTCCTGGAGAAATCGTGCAAAACGAAACCGTGTAAAACGAGCCTCAGAATTCATACAAAATACAAGGTATGTTCAGTTAAACTGTAAACCGTGTAAATCGATCTAAAGAAGATAAATTAAACTGTAAACCATGTAAATCGATCTAAAGAAGATAATGAAAAGATTCAATTAAACTGTAAACCATGTAAATCGATCTAAAGAAGATAATGAAAAGTCGAGGATATGTTAACCGTGTAAATCGATCTAAAGATATGAAAAGTTGAGGATATGTTCTTTTGCATAAAATGAGATAAGGATTAAAGGAAAAAAAGGGGATTGGTTCATTCTATAGAAGATAATGAAAAGTCGAGGATATGTTCTTTATAACCGTGTAAAATGAGATAAAGCAGTAAAGGAAAAAAGGAGGATTGGTTCATTAATTTATAAGCATTAAATTGCTTATATTTTTTCAATTTATTTTTGAAAATTAAAACATAAACATTAACATCGAATACTATATTTATAAAATTTAAATATTTTTAGCATTTTTGACCCTTTCCATTTCATAATGGAATAAAAAAAGCATATGAATTAGGTCTATATGACAGTATAAAATTTGTCATAAGCATTATCAAGTATTCAACAAAACATGTGAATAAATAAAATTCACATGTTTTGCTGAATATTTGATAATGACTTGTTAATTTACCTGTGGTTAGAACTATAAAAACTATAATTATAGTATATATTTAACTATAAATTTATAATAATATAAATTGAAAATGATCAATATAGGATCAGAATTACTGGCAACATAATGATCCTATATTGTATAATAATAATAATCTGATTTTGAACATTTCTATTTTTCAAGAAAAATGTAAAGTTGAATAATAATAAATTACCACCAAATAACCCTAGAATTACATATTATTTTAGAAATAATTGAAAGTAATGTTCAGTTCAGTAATGGTTAGTATTTAATTATCAATTCCTAATGTATTTGATATAGATGTAAAATTGGAATAATGGAAAGGGTCATGATTGATTTATCATCTGTATATCATTACTGTTTTGTAAATTATTATTTTTTTAAATAATTTTTACACATTTAATTAACTTCAAAATTAACTAATAAATGAATCATTGTAATAACTTGATACTTTTCACTTAAAATATTTAAACATTGTATTTTTAATAATTTATTTTTAGATTTAATATTCTTTGAAATTTGATTTCTTTTTCATGATGGTATAAATTTGAAAACGTATCTTACTACAAAATAATTCAGATATTATATTTATTTAAAGGAATCATCATTTTATATTATAATTTCCATTTTGACTTAACAATTATAAATCTAGAGAGAGTTTTTCATTCTCTAGATTTATTAGCAAATTTTTATTTGCTAAATATACCAGTACTGGACTTGATTAAATAAGGAAATAAATTAATAATTTTGAATTAGAATTACAGACATTGAATTCGATAATCTTATTTTAAAAATTATTTATTTTTACTACTAAGATTAATGTTTAATAAATTTATTTAATATTCTAATACTCACAAAGATGAATAGTTTTTCTTTTGAAACAAAATATATAATTAATAGGTTAAATCAACAAATATTTCCTTTAATCCAATGGTTCTCATCCTGTGATACATGTACCACTGGTGGTATGCGAGACATGATTAGTGGTATGTATATAATCTTGACTTCCTGTTTGTATACAAGACATACTTTTGTTGGTGGTACTGAAATTTTTGAATTTTGTGTTTGGTGGTATGCAATTATGAAAAAGTTGAGAACCACTGTTTTAATCAATCTTTCTAAAAACTTATTTTAATTATTTAATTTAAATCAAGCAATAAAATTTAACTTTTTTAATTCTGTTTTAACTTAGATCATTGTTGCTGCAAAATATTCAAATATTTGTAGATAGCAATGTTATTAACAAAGAAAAAAAACCTATCAATTACTATCAAAAGTTAACTCATCATATTTGGAAATTTAATTCAGTGAAGTTAATCTAAAATTAAGTTATTTCTTTGCATTTTTCTACTTCTGCACTACTGTAAAACAGTAAATTCAAATTTAGCAAAAGATTGTTAAGTAATTTCTGCAAACGTTTTCAATTCTTCTTCAGGGTCACCATCAAGTCTTGATGATGACCCCAAAGGAGGGTTGAAAATGTTTGTTAAATAAAGTAATTTCTGCAGTCTTGTGCTAGTTTTGAATTTACTGTTTTAAAATTAAGTTGCATTCATTCTAAATTTTATAAATTTCTTAAATATCTCAAATTATTAAATTGAAAGCTAAATCTTATTGATAAATTGAGTCATCTTTCTTTACAATTTACCGTATTACTTTGAATTTAAGCCACAGTAGGATTTTAAAATTGGAGAATTGGAAAAAATAAAAATGATTTTATAATAGGTATTGAAAAATAAGATGAAAAATAAAAATGATTTTATAATAGGTATTGAAAAATAAGAAACATTTTTAAAAAAAAAAAGATTTTATAATAGGTATTGAAAAATAAGAAACATTTTTACTTATAATAGGTATTAATATACATAATAAGCTATTATGTATATTAGTAGCTTCTTCAGATATACTATCACTTTCGTTTTTTAAAAATAGCACTATATCTCTTCTTCCAAACGTTCTAATCAATCTTCCATCAATTCTGTTGTCATCCATGCATTCTTTTGTGCTCGAATTATAACACCCTTAAGAAAATTTTCCTTGGGTACAGTTTTTTTTGTTTAAAATAATAAAAGATGGCAATTTGTTTCACTCAGTGGTTATAAACTGCATTATAGTAATTTGTGATTTTTCTTATAATTAAAATATGGCCAGATCGTGATTCTACACACAGCTACTATCAAACAGCGAGTTGATTAAATCAGAAAAATACAAATGGGGGACCACCGAATAAACTATCATCAACTGTCGTAATACTATGCGCATGTATAGAGAGTAAAGCAAAACCCCGATCGTTGGGGAGTGGGAGATCAGGAGAAATAAGATGTTAAAATATTCGCTTTGAATTTAACACCCAGTTTTATGTCTTAAAAATTTGAATAAAAAGTGCGGCTTAAATTTGATGTAATACGGTAATATATATTTTTATTTAAAATTTTCATTAGAGAGAGAGAGTTTTTTAATTCAATATGTATTAATATTGCAGAATAACAATGATAGTAAATGAGGTAATATTATATTCAGGCATATTTGAAAATATAATATATTTGATCTTTTATATGAAATGTCCAGAATAGAATTTTTTCAAATAACTAAATAAAATCTTAATAAGGTAATTGAACAGAGATAATAAAAGAAAAATAATGTATTATAAAATAAGAAAAAAAAAACTTTTATTTGTTTCATAATACTATATTAGACTTAAAAAATGAAAGTTTCTTTTAATGTTTTTGATTAAAATATAAGTCAATTTTGCACTTTAATTTTATAATGTAAAGAATTACTATCTTTGTATGTTTTAACTCTGAATTAATATTTTTTTATTATATGTGTATGGTTTCATTCTATAGAATATTAATCATTGTTATATGTCTCATTATTTACACAGTTAACTGTCTTAGAAAATTTAGATTCATTTTGCACAGGAAATTTAATCCAACTTTTTTAAGATCACTTTATTTTGTTTCAGTTTAAATATAATAATGTATCTTAACTCTCAGATATAGGATAAAAAATATTGATTTGTAGTTAAAACATACTATTTAAACTCCCTGATCAAAAGTATTAGTCTTTTGATAGTTCAGTAAATTCAAAGCAGAACTTATTAGAAGCAATCACACTTGTTGGAAAATAAAAGAACACATGCAGAACATTCTCAAATATAGTGAATGAATGGATAAATGTAACAAAAATAATTTACAGGAGCTTTCTGATTTGTAAAAAATTAAAAATGTTATATTTCATGATGAATAACCTGTACACTGTGTATATAATAATATAATGCAAAGAATGCAATATAATGATGATTGTTATGACAAAATAATTATGTTATTTAGATTTAACTATTGATAGTAAAGTTATCTATAATAATAATAATATTTACAATAATTCATAACTGTTTTCATATACTAAATTGTACTAATTTTCATACTTATTGTATAAAAATTTGCTTCAATTTACAAAATGATCTTGAAAACTTTGTGAACTGAAAACTCATTTTCCGTTAATTCTAACATAAAAATTTATGATCAGCTCTTCAGTATTAGAAAGTCACTACATTTTATTTATTCATGTTAAAACATCCTAAAAACATTAACATAAATATTGTACAGATAGTTATTGAATACTTGTACTTATGACAAGTGATGTAATTGATAAATTCTCTAATTAGTTCAATGCAATTCACACATGTATGAATTCATGTACAATAGGAATATAGGAAGCATCCTTTTAGTGTTGGATTCTTGCATTTTTGTTTTTTATTACAATAATATAGAACAGTGGTTCTTAATATTTTCGAAGTCATGGAACACTTTTCATTGTAAAGAAAATTTGTAGAACAATATATCACTAAGATTATAAAACAAATAACAGAAATATGCATGAACATGTATTTTACTAAAAATTATACATTACATATTAAATAACAGTAAAAAAAAACATATATTCTTAAGAACTTTAAGTAATTCTTTTAGAAAATGGAATTTTTAAATCAAGTTTAATGTGATGCCTGAGCTAATTGTCTTTTGCAGATTGGAGCAGTCAGTCTAATATGTGATAAAGCTACCCTTTCTTCATCAATATTCCTAAGTTTTTCGCTTTTTTAGTTTTTATGTTCATTAATGTTGAAAAGCCTATTCACACAAATATGATGTCGAAAACTGTAGCAAAATCTTAAATGCTTTTGTGGGTAAGCCTATTTAATAGTTTATTCAAAAATCCAAGTTGAATCTTGTCTACATTATAAAATATGTACTGTGCAGTATGCTAAAGACATTCAAGTAGGCCTCGCTTTCATAATTTCATGGAACATTTGTAATACATTCGCAGAACATCAGTGTTCAGGGGAACACTGGTTAAGAACCACTGATATAGAATATAATAATAATTATTGATAATGGGCACTCCATAATATTGAATATTTCCAACTTCTGATTGTTTTAACTTAGACATCAGGATTTGAATCAAACCCCATCTTAAGTCAAATACTACCTATAATGCATAGTATAATACTATATGATAATTATTATCTATTTAATCTCTTCCCTGTCATTTGATTTTGAATCTTTCTAGCTACTAAGTGACAAGCACTTTTTGAATTTAAATCTGATGCAGCAATAAACAAATCAATCATTGTAGATTTATTATTTTAAAAATTACAAAATTTTCATGAAATATTATTTTAAATTTATGTAATCCTTAAAAGCTTTCATTCAGATAAATTATTTTTAAAAAATAAATCTAATTTTCTTGAATTTAGAATTAAAAAGAAATCAATATTGTCTGTTAAAAGCATATTATTCATGAATTTTATTATGCTAATTATTTTACTAAAACTAAAAAAAACAAAATAATTCACTTATTTAAAACATTACACTGGATAGATTTAGTATTTTCCAATAGAATCACAAACATATGTTGTAATAGTTTAAATTTGCATATGGATAGAAAATATATCAGAGATTGCATATACAAGTATTTAGAATTATATGCAGTTATTGTTTTTATGAAGGCAAATAGCTTTATGTAGTTGCAAAAGTTTCTGAAAAATGCAGAAAAGGTAGATTATGAATCCTTATATTATTAGTCATATATCAATTGCTGGATTTGAGTTTTATATTAGATCATTCTAGGAATACATTGTTAGTGAATTTAAATTTGATAGCAAGACAAAAATTAATTTATAATGTGAATAATATGATGATAAAATAATTATTGTTATAAATAATATGGTGACTATGAAAATATTCTAGATGACTATTGTTCAGTTATTCACACATCTGGCTCTTGTAATGAAATTTCTCAGACAAAATCTGATTTACATAAAGAATAAAAATAAACTTTTTTATTATTAACTAACAAGTGGTAACTAAATGGAACATTGCAAAAATAATAATAATAATATATAACATCTATAAATGAATTTAATTCACAAATAAATAATTATAATTCAAAAAAGTAAAAATCTGAATAGAAAAAAACTTTTAGTAAAATAAAACTATATTGATATATTAAATTAATTAAACTGTTGATTATATAAATATTAAATTACAAATGACTAAAAATTAACAACAGTATTTTTAAAATAATAAAAAATGAATGATTTTGGAAAATTTATTGAAAAAAAAATACAATCATTTTGATAAAGAAAATAATTATTTCCCCTAAGTATTATAAATCTCTATTTATGATTTTGAAATTACCTTTAAATAAAAATAAAAATTTCTTGTGTCATAAAGCATGCATTTCAGTTTTGTCCATCCACGAAAGCCGGCGCATAGCTAAGGTGGATGAGTCCAAATGCGAAAGAGAGAGTTGCAGTTGGTGTAATGACGGGTGGGAATATTGAATTAATATTATATTAAGTTCTGTTAAATATACTATTTCCAATGTCGAAACTAATCATTTAGCATTCGACATTACAATAAACTTCCATTCAACTTCAGTTATCTTGCATTTGAAAACATCCATGTGCGAAGCTGTCATCCCTATTTTGTCACTGGACTCATTCAGTTAGTGCACGCATACTTGCATCAATAGTCGCAGCTAAGCTGGATGGACAGTACATGCTTTATAATGAAATAAATAACTTAAAGCTTCCTTAAACTTATCTCTAAACTGGTTATATAACCAATAGTTTCCTTAAGCTTGAACTCCAAAATGTTAATTGCCAAAGACAGAAAAAGAAATCAAGAAAATTTTATAATGAAAACATAATAAAATTATATTTATTAAGTTTGTTAATCACAAAAAACTTTTTATTATAATTTCTTAATAAAATTATAATAAAAAGTTGATTTTTTTAAATCATATTTGATTTAATCAAAATATATGTTTGTTTAATGTAAATGCTATTTGGTTTATTTTTAAATAAGAAACTGCATATATTGTTGTATATTTTGAATATATATTGCTTGTATGTTTTATTTTTTTTATAAATTAAAATATTCTGCAATTAACTATTTAATTTTTTTCTTATGTATAACACAAGTAATTCACATTTCTTATGTTAATCTTATTAATGTGCATGTAATGAATATGTATTGTACTTTAAATTTGTTGTATGAGAAATACTTTAATAGGAATGCACAAAATACTAACTTTGTTAATTTTTTTATTCATAAAATATATTGTAACTTCAATATATTAATCACTTGATATTAACTGACATCTTTATTATTCATTTGCCTATCTGTTAAATTTTGTGGAATGTTTTTGTTTGTGATATAATTAAAATTAATCTATACTTGATTTAATATTCAGAATAATGATAAATGAATTCACGTATTAATATTTCATAATTATTAATTATAAATATAATAATTATTCATTGAATATAAATTATGGAAAAGTGAAAAATAATTTATTGTATATTGCAAGACATTATCTCAAATTTATTGTTTTCATAGATAATCATCATAGTATTAATTTCACTTACACTATAATAAAATATTTGTTTATTTATGTTCTTATATAATGCATAATTATTAAAATAAAAATATTTTATATTTTATCACTCTTCAGATATTGAAAGAAAACAAATATTTTTTCTATTATATGCAGTTGGATTTGCATTCAAGCATATAAAACATTGGATGTCTTATATATAAGATTTAATTATATTTTATTCATTTTATGTATAAATAGTATGAATAAAGCCACATGAGATAAGAATTATCAATATTTATTATTCTATTTTATAATTAACTTCTCATTTTCATTGCAGAAAGAACCTAATTTGATGATATCAAATTTCAAAAATGATTTAATAGAAATCAGTCAAACATGCTATATTTCTTAAAAACTGAAAATAAATTCAAAGGATTTGAATATACAGACGTCAATTAATTTTATTGAAGAAATCTTTTAATAATGATATATAGAACTGAAATAGCTAAAGAAAACAAAAAACATTTCTCCAATAAAGTTTGTTTATCAATCCAGAGTTTTGAAAACTGTTTAAAAATGATTTATTCATCTTCCTAGATAAATTTCTTAAATGATAATTAGAATACATTTGTGGGAATATTTTTTTTAGCAGTAATTATATCTATTGCTATATTTTATTTCATGATTAAAAAAATCATTTTCATAACATGTTCTCAAAGTAAAAATTAATCAGTTCAGTCAGATATTTTTTTATTTTTAATTAAATTCTTAAGTTATAGTAGCTATGAATAATAAACAGTTTTGAAAAAAATTAATCACCTACTTTCCAAACATACAGTATGACCCCGCTTAATTCTGTTTCGATATAATGCGGTTTTTTGAATTCTATGTTTTTTATTGATTCACTTTGGCATGATTTTTCAAACAATTATGCTCACATAAATCCAAAATGATACAAAGACAAGTAAGTTAGCCTTTCTGAAGATGAGACGTACAAGGAACTTGCAATGGATTTTCTCAAAACAAATTTAACCATTATTACAGAAATTATGAATAAGTTTCTATAAAATGATCCAAATTGTGATAGAAATACAAAAGCAAGACAAAGTGTCATAGATGCGATGTTGCTATCGACAATTTCTTGCTGAATGAAAGAGGAAAAGGCAAACGACATTAGAGGACTTCTTAATGAAAAAACAAAAAGTGTCAAATAAGGAAGAACCTTCCTCATCACAAACATAAATTATTTGCTGGAATATTTTTTATTTTCATGAATGATTTATGAATAAAAATCAATATTAGCGATAAAAAATGTCTATAATTAATATAATACAACAGTAATAATATGTTATTTTTTTTTTTTAATTTTTATTTTATATGTATATTTTTTTATTCACTATCCTGTTTCATTATTTGTGTGTTAAGATGACCTCGTTTAATGATGTTTCATTTAGCGCTTAGTTGGTTTGGAACATATCCCCCACGTTAAATGGGGTCTTACTGTGTGTATAATTTTGTAATAATTAAAGATATGGGATTAAAATGTCTTATTTTCAATGCTATAACTTGTTTATTGAATATCATAAAGGTCTATCAAATAGTTCAGGGGAAGGAGAATCTCGGAAGTTTGAACAGAATTAATTGATGTATCATTTACAGCAGAGGTGGGCAAAAGGCGGCCCGCGGGCCAGATCTGGCCCGCGAAGGCATTTTATATGGCCTGCCACATAAACTAGAACATATTACAGTTTCAAGGTCCACATTTGTAAAATTCTACTGAAAAAGAAAAAATAAAGTAATGGAAACTCTGTAGTGTAAAATAATGGATACTCTCGCTAGTATACACGTATACTACCGAATTATTCCAAATTTTGATTATATAATTAACCATGAACATAGTAAATTTCATCAATCACATTAAGTTGTAAATTTATTTTTACAAAATTAATCAAGTAGGTATCTAATATTTTGTAACATTCTGATGTAATAGGTTGTTAGTAATCAATCAATTTGATAAAATATTGTTATTTATGTTTTTAAAGAAAATTATCTAAATTTATTAATTCATAGGAAGAATTATTTTCTAATGTTTTTAATGAAAAAAATAGTTTCTATGGATGCATTTGAACTCTGCATACAAACAAAAACTAAGAAAATAACACAAGAAAAATATATTTTAAAAATAATATTGATTACGAATATATTCTTTTGTAAGTATCACAAAAGTGGCTACACATGATAGCCAGATTAACAAAAACGTGTGCAGATAAATTGGTGCAACCATTATTCTTGTTCCCTATGATGGTGAGAGAAATAAGTTTGTGCAAGAATCAATCTTGCTTGAACATGAATAGTCATTTTATGTCAAAGTAGTTTTATTAATTATTAATAGATTAGCTGAATGTTATCATCAATTATTTCATTACATAATTACATAATAGCGTCGTAAGGTTAAATTCGCCTTTAGGTACATTTCAATTTTTATACGGCCCGCTTCATTCTGAAGATTGTTAATCCGGCCCTCGGTAGAAAATAATTGCCCACCCCTGATTTACAGGGTTATCTTCTAAATTTAAATATTAAGCTTCTCATATTTTGCCAATATGTGAAATAATGCTGAATTAATTATGATTTAATAAAAAAACTCAACTTCCAAATAAAAAAAATGTTAATAAGTACTATATTTGTTGGTATATAAAATGCACTTTTTTCCTTATAAATACCTTAAAAAATCACCTTGTGTCTTAGAAGCAAAAAGTAACAATGCCAGTATCTGCAAAAAACTGAGAAGTCAGCAAATGACAGTGCAGTTAATGGATAATTTACATTATAATAACAGATACAGTGGTGCCTCGCAATTCAACACTAATCCATCGCTGAAGTAATGTCGAATTGCGGGACAATATTTCCCTTACCGTGCAAATCGAGGGCTACGTGTATACTACATTACAGTACATTCATATCAGACGCATTGTGAGAAGGCATTGAAGAATTAAAACAGCAAATTCGTTCGATTTCGGATTTATGTGAGTATGACGGTTTGGAAAAGCGCGCCAAAGTGAATCAATATAGAAAAAATAGTATAAAAAATATAGAATTCGAAAAAACCGTGTTGTATTGAAATAGCGTTAAACGGAGCAGCTTAAAGCGGGGTCTTACTGTATTTTTGTTTTCTATGATAAATAGTTTCCATAAAGTAACTGCCGATACTGTCAACCACATTCGATCAGTTTGTTTGCAGCTGACGATTGTGATGTATGTTAATACATAGCGTGATATACGTAAAATCTCACTGTATACTATAAGTTTGGTTAAATAAAGTTTGCATTAATTACATTGTTATATTTGGAGAAAACCTAATGTAACAGAAATTCCAGTCAAATGATAACCGTAGTGACCCTTATTTAGCTCTCAGGGCAAGATATGAACTAATCATGAAATTCCGGTTTATCTCCATTTAGGAAATTTTATTTACTTATTTTTTGCATCGATCCTTTATATAAAGGATTGTCCCGAAACCTCTGAAAGATTGCGCTGGGTCCACGAACCTCGTTTGCCCCATCTTCTCTACGGCTTTTATTAATATTTGCTGTTATAGCCATTATTGCAGATGATCAACTAAAATTAAATAAGAAAGATTATTTCGGGAATTCTCGAGAACTCTCGGGAAATACGATTTCCCGTGATCGAATCACGAAGGTTCCAAAATGTCGGGGATGTGAAAACACTAAATTAGATGCAATGCGATAAAATCACATTGAGTTACAAACGTGATTTAGTATCTTTAAATTATTGATAATTTAATTGCAATTATGATACCAAAAAAGATTGTTTTAATTAAAGAATATAAAATATTTTATGTATGATTATTATTATTTCAAATACAGATGCAATTAATCATTTAGATGTAGGAATTTCTCGGTAAAATTAAAACAAAGTTCATTTTAGAAAATTGGCCACAGTTTTACCATTTATAAGATACAAAATTGAAAATTTATAAGGCTCAAATTGCGTCATAATGAGTTGAGAGTTACTATCGTCAAAAAGTTCTCGCATAAGATGTAAGAATAGATGGCGTCTCAGAATGTCATGTATTTGTGATGCCGGTATGTAATAGGAATATTGTCACAACTGTTCTGATGTATGAACTAGCAATGAATAACGCCAAAAATGTCGGTGTATGTGATGTCATTGTGACGTAATAATGAGTGACCACACAAATATTTCAAACAAGCTGATTGGTTGCCGATTTAAGATAATAATGTCAACCAAAATAGACTCATCTAAACTGTAACGAATATCTTAATTTCTTAGTACTGTACATGGCTTTTTTGTCAATACATGACTCCACTTTCCATTGTATTAGAACACTAAGGGCCGATTGTTTAAACGAGTTCTAGACCTCAGCCTAAAATTTTCATTGCATAAACGAAGCATCTTAGCAGACGCGGCTCAGACGAGGTCTAGAAAACCGGTTTCTAAAGTATATTTATAGACCAGCCACTAGCCAGGTTTAGAATCTAGACTGTCTTCTTGCACATGCGTTAAATTTTCATAGTTTGTAGAATTATTTATATTTAATTTGAATTATTATTGAATTGAAATATCATTTAAAGAATATATTAAATGTTTTAAGTGTAATTTAACGTGACAAATTTTCATACGTTGATTACCAAGTGTCACAGTTGATTACAATAAATTATCAAGTGTAATTTATCGTGACAAATTTTCATACGTTGATACAACAAACTTCCTAATGCCTAATTTTACAAGAGCTAAAATAAATTTTACCGATTCTGATATCTTACTTGCTTTGAGGACAAACAATAAGCATTCGAAGGATCCTGATGGCATTCCTTTCTTTTTCTACCAAAAATAATACCTCCTTTCATTCATCATTTTAATTACTTATTCAAAATCACTCTGGAAGAAGGTTACGTCCCACAAAGATGGAGTTTATTCAAATTTCACCCTATTCTAAAGAAACATAAAAATTCAACAGACGTCAACTCTTACAGGCCTATTACTATATCTAACTGCCTATTACGGATATTTGAGAAGTTGATATTAAAAGTTGTATACTTCCAAGTCAAGAATCATATTGCACTTTCTCAACACTATTCGTCTAAAAACAAATCTACAATAACTAATCTCCTTGAGTTCACAAGCAACATTTACAAGAATTTTGAAAATTAGTCCCCTACACATGATCTTTTTTTGACCTATTGGCTGCATTTGACTCAATTAAAATCAATATTCTATATTCACGTTTACTCAATGATTTTCATATTGACTACGTTTTCGTTGATTGGATCATCAAGTTCCTAATCAACAGGCAATTTTATATTTCTTGCAACGGTTTTAATTCTGAGAACTATGCTCCTACGCTTGGAATATTTCAAGGATCCCCATTGAGTGCATTGTTATTTACTTTATATGTCAATCCTATTTTCTTTTAAAATTCATTCATTGCTAATAGGTTATGCTGATGACGTTAAGCTCATAAACAATTGTAAATCAACACTGGAATCTGATTTTATTTTGGATACCCATTGGCTAAATGCAAACAATTTAAAAATTAATATCAAAAAGACAGCATATATGGCCTTTTCAATACACCATTTAGATACAGTTTCGTTAATTAAATTAAGTGGATTAATTATTCATTCTGTTATGTTTTATAAAGATTTAGGTATCTACTTGGATCCAAGTTTATCCTTTAAATATCATATTCAACATCTAATTAACATTATGAGAAGTAAGATGTACTTAACCAAACGATTTTTATGAAATGTTTCCGACGAACATGTTTTGCGCTCATGGTTCTTTGCCATGTTTTTACCAATTATCACATACGGTATCTCAATCTACTCATCAGCTTCTCCAACCACTCTCGATAAACTAACCAGCTCCTAAGATCAAGCCTTAAAAACCATTTTTTCTCTTATGCGTAACAACGATTAAAACTCTTCAGCCTGTTGCCCTCGCAAACCCTTTCAGACTTTCAAATCAATATGCTGTAGTCAAGATATCAAACTCTTATCCAAATATATACAAGGACTTTTTCCAGCAGACGTTATCTACTTCAACGTACCACAAGTCAATACAAGAAAAACAGATCTTTTATCTATTCCTAAGCACCGTCTACAGAGAACTACGAACTTCTTTTTCTATAGAGCTTGTAAAATTTATAATGAATAGAACAGCGGAAAATAAATTGTTTAATTGTATTTAGGGGTCACCTATTTCTTACATGTAGAGTGCATGACTTGATAAATAAATAAATAAATAATGCGAAATATTGATGGGTGCATATTCTAATTCTGTCTAAACAATAATGACACATTGGAGTTGTGCATTTTCAAAATATAAGACTTTAATTGAGAATTGAGTAATCAGTTTTATGAAATAAAATGTTAACCAATCGAATATTAGTAAAAATATGAAGAATGAAAATGATGTAAACAAAAGCAAAATTTTGTTAGTAACATATACATTTTATAATAATGAAACAAAATATTTTAACAAATGTATAATTTTTTACAGGTATATGAATAGAAAGATGGCACACTGCAATGTATCCGACCATCCAATTCCATATCATTTTGAAATTCTCATCAGAAAGGATTTATTCAGAAAATTCTTAAGAAACTACTAGCATTATTCCATTTATGCTTCAATCGTTTACTTGCCTCTTATTTATTTTCTCCAAAGATATATGAAGACACGACCACCTTTCGCCCTGAAACAAAAATCAATTATCTGGAACGGATTTTTGGCATTTTATAAAATCTGCTCTGCCATTAGATTAATTCCTGTATTTTATTTCGGATTCACTCATTTTACATTTTATTGTATGGCATGCCAAAACTTGTATTCTGGTTAACTGTATTTGTTTTCTCAAAAATGTGGGAATTGGGAGATACCATGCTAATAGTTTTGAGAAAACGAAATTTGATGATTTTACATTGGTATCATCATATGATTACATTATTAGTGATGTGGTATTCATCATACAGAGAAGCATCAATCGGAGTTTTCTATTTTTACTTAAATCTAATTGTACACCTATTTTCACTCTTTCATGTACACCTATTTCTTGGTCAAATTGATGGATATAAAAGTACCTAAAATAATTTTCATGTTTATCACTGCTATTCAAACATTGCAGTTGTTGGTTGGGATTATACTTTGTGTTTGGATATTTTGCCTTTTTTTTAACAATTACGAATGCGATACTACACTAGTTGTTTTAATATATTTTACATTAATATATATATCGTATCTCTATATGTTTAGTCATTTATTTTATTTACATTATATAAAACCTATTCTTTCACTCAGAAGAAAAATTGAAGTAAAATGCATTTTAAGTATTAGTAACTACTTAAAAGGTTTTGCAGATTTTTATTTTTATAGAAATGCATTTTTAAAATACATAACAGTTGTTACACTAACTTTTTAGTTTTTGTGAAGTAATTAAATGTATAATGAATGAACTGTATTACTTTAAGATAGATTTTTCATATAAGTATTAACATGATATAATAAGTTAGGTTATTCATAAAAATTACTGTCATATTCTCTTTTAATGCTTATGAATCTATATTATCTTTTACTCTCCATTGGAAAATAATTGTATGTAATTATGATGATAAAGAAAATTTCGAGTGGAGAGCTGGGATTTTCTTTAAATGTTTATAGTGATTTTGGACAAAACTTAACTAATTAAATCTGATATATTATTAATGCATTATGAGGAATATATGTTTCCAATGATATCTGATGATGTGCTAGAATACATATTACAGATATTAGCGTACATAATGTTTGGGTCGGTTTTAACCAAATTTCGGATGCTGTCAGACTGATTTTCATTTTCAGCCAAATGATTTACTATATTGGCAAATCTATCAATATTTTTGATCATTGGTTTAGGAGATCCCTAAGCCAATTTCCGCCCTTTTCCAAGTGCATATATTTTATATGGTTGGAAAATGACGAAAGTTTACAGTGTGGTTGGGATTCAGATATAGAATCTGTTTTAGAAGTACAAAAGAGACCATGCCTATATTACATGAGATTAAAAGAATATTGAAAATATTCGATCAATATTTTCTAAGAAGAACTCAACCAACTCCACAAACGACCTCTATCGTCAAATCCAAGAAATATGAGAAATAACTCTCAATGCTATATTACATGAGATTAAAAGAATATTGAAAATATACGATCAATATTTTCTAAGAAGAAATCAACCAACTCCACAAACGACCTCTATCGTCAAATCCAAGAAATATGAGAAATAACTCTGCTGCAATTTAGACAGGTTGTGTCGCAGTGCATCGCTAAGCGAGTGATGTGAATGTTTCTGTGATCTTCGCTTCGCCTCCGTTTTAGTATGATATGGTTGTAGCTCGCATCCACCCATTTCCCTATGATATATGTATGTTTGCGCCATATTCACAAGTAGCAATATGGCACTGTGGGAAACAGTCTGCTAGCTTCGTTCGCACTCCTAAATGCTATAAAATAGATTTTTATTATTTTTAAAAATCATTTTAAAATTAAACATTACAAACAAATATATATAAATTAATAAAACCGGCCGGATTGGCCGCGTGGAAACGCTTCGGCTTTTCTTCTGGAGGACCCGGGTTCGAGTCTCATGTCCCATTCCTAGAAAATATTTATCATGGGATCCTGGCTCGGCTCAACGATCCCCGTCCTCCACAATCTGACTGACTCCTCTGTAGGGGTGGGCAACATGAGGAAAGGCTTGTTCTGCCGTCATATATTATTCTCAGTTAATGGAATGTGGCGTAATCTGTTGACCAAAATAAATTAACCCTTTAATGCCCAAATTATCTGATTTCAGTAAAAAAAACTTTTAATAAGAAAATCACATTCTGTACACATTTAATAAACACAATTTATTTTCAAAAATTTTTTGTTTGGTACATAGAGAGTAAATAACCTAAGCGTTTCTTATTTGATACCGCGGGATGTAAAGGTTTAATAAAAATTTTTATATATCAAGAAAAATTGGGAGTGCTGCAAATCCGCAATGCCTACGCACAAACTTTCCCTGCAAATCAGCGGCGGCTCGCCCATAAGGGCTGCAGTGCTGCAGCCCTCCCACCAAAATGAAGACGAAAGCCTCGCAGGCCGCACAAAATGACTTGGCGGGCCGCCTTTTGGACAGCCCTGATATATAACATAGTATGTATATGTATAGAATTTTGAATTTATTGTTTGCCTTTTTTAAATAAATGCTTTATTGTTTTATATGTTTTTTTTTTATTAAACCAAAGTGATGCACTTTTTTAAGTGGGGCCTTTAAACCAAGTGATGCACTTTTTTAAGTAGGGCCCAGACCACAGACTTGTCACGGGCCCTCTGTCTGATTTTTATTCTTCTTACTGCTTGAATAGCCCAATCGCGGTATATGCGGCGGCGTCTTTTTTTTTTTGTGATATCTCACAATCAAGTGATAATTAAGTGATATTAAAAATCTTTCAAAACAAAAGTTGTTTATTTTTCACAGTTCTATCCAATTATGCCAAAATCGGCATTGGTTTCTATTATAGTTGACTCCTTGTGTCCCTACTTCCGATGGGCCCACAAAATTTTTATATATGACCCCTTGTGCCCCTACTTCCTATGGGCCCACAAAATTTTTATCATGCCCCCCCTGTGCTCTTCCGATGGGCCCACAAAATTTTTATCATGCCCATTCGATTCTTCAGACCCACAAAATTTTTATCATGCCCATTCGATTCTTCAGATATACTTTGTAGTAATCAAAATTTTTTCCCCTACTTCTTATCTCATCGCATTTCTGAGAAAAAAGGTGGTACGGGTGTTAGAAAATCGCGCTTCCGCGAAAAAAGGTGGTACAGGTGCTAGAAAACATCCTGTATATCCAGCAATTGATTAAATAGAAATATTGATGATGATGATGATGGCTATATATTATTAGATTTAACAAGTTGTTTTAAATTGGTGCAATAAATAAATTAAGATAAAGGAGGATTTTCTCGATTGTCCTATTTAAAACATCATAGTGACCAAATTAAATTGCAATTCGTAGATAATCTTTTCATAAATTTTAATTTAATCAAAAATAAAATAAAAATTTAATATTTTCATCTAAACAATATTTGCAATTTTTTGTCTTATTACAGTTTGTAATGAAATCGTTTCAAATCAATTAAACGATACGTTAATAAATATAATGCAACAATATAAATTAATCCCAAGTTGTATATAATGTTAAAAGAAAATAACAAAAGTAAAATCAAACCAGCAAAACAAATTTATTTATTGATACTTTAGAACAGGGCTGTCAAAACCGCGGTCCACTGGCTGTACTGAATGCGGCCCAACATAAAATTGTAAATTTCTTTAAAACATTGAGATTTTATGTACTTAATGAAGCTTTTATTATTTACATAGGCCCTATCTATACTTATTTTTCCTATTTTCATTTTCTAAAATATTTCTTATTTTAGTGATTAAAATTTCTTGACCTGCTCAATGATTTTAAAAAAAATTTCTGAACGAAAAGAAGTCAAAGATTATTGTTACGACATTTTTGCTTATTTGTCATAGTGGATATCATATATTGTACATTATTTATTAAATTTTTGCTTAACTATCTTTATTATTTTTTTTGCAGCCTGATACAATTTTTTACCTTCAAATATGGCCCAAGGAAGCCAAAAGGTTGGACACCCCTGCTTTAGAATGTTCTATAATAACTTTCAGGAAATGAGTTTAAACTGCTAACTATAAAGTATACATAATAATACTAAAGTTTTATTTAAGATTATACAAATTTTATTAAAAAATTCAAGAATATCAAACAATTAACTCATAACTGAAAAATTATTAAAAAATATTTTCTATAAGTATTTTAGTATTTTAAAAAAAGTCACATTATAAAAGTTAGAATTAAACTTATCATTTAGAAACGGAATTTAAATTTATAATGTGAGTTTTCTAATGCAATGAATTTATAGAACTAATTTTAAAACTAAAAAGTCTTAATCCTCAAAAGTAGAAATGATGAATTTGAAGACTAAAATGTGAAGCATAAATCGATGTACGGATATGAATGAAGCAGGAGTAATCTGCCTGTAAGGATAGGAAGTTTGGAAAGATATAGCGAATGGAATTAGTACGAGTTAATGGAGTGAATATCTCCTGTTTCGTTTCTTTTTCCTCTTTATTATTTGTTTTTTGCAATATTTATATTTTCTTATTCTGAAAGGGAATATTATGTGAAAAAATACATATTCATTTATATAATTCATTATAAAATAGTGTAATCAATTTGAAAAGTTTTAATTCTTCAATTGTCAATATCTCAAAATTTAATACTGTATATTATTTAAAACAATATTGCATATAGTTTTGTGAATTCAGTTTTATTTTTCTTTTAGAAATATTAATACTATTTGCTACTATTTATTAATATTTTAAGTTATTTATAAACTTTTTCTTATATTATAGAATATCACTGAAAATATTTAGATTAGAATATATTTTTCCAATAATCTTTATTTAATAAGATTATCTTTTCAAATAGTAATTTATTCGATGATTATTATGGATTTTCTATTGTTCAAATAGGCTTATAATTTTTTTTTTTTTTATTTTGGAACTAGTAAATTCTAAATCTAAGATGCATTTTAATTTTTATATCGAATGATTTTTCATTACATTTATTAATCCTTTTCTGGTGCCTCATATACATTAATTATTTTCAAACGTTTGCAAATTTGGTTCCTACATCATAATATCATTTCCAATTTAACTGTACATTAATTGCTTCTTCAATCCAATAAGTTTTCATTCCGAGATTTTCCTTTTTTCCTTTATTAATTATTCTTTTTAATTATTTTTCGGATCCTTTGATTATAATATTTATCGTTCATTTGTCATTTGTTCTTCTTTCGAATGTAAATTTATTTATGTACTTCATTTGATGCGATTTCAGTTTTTTTTTTTCATCATTTATTTAGTCATTATCCATTTATTTTCAGTTAGAATTTTCATTTGCCTTATTATCACATTTAATTTTGTTTAAAGTACTCTATATAGACTATTCTATCGATTTAGCTTTCAATAGCCATTCATAGTTAATTATTTACTCTTTCAACTAATTCCTAAAGCATATGAGATTTATTGAATTAACGCTTGCTTTCACCGATTCAAATAATTTATCTTTAATCTATTTATTTGAAAAAATATTTTTTCTTTTCTAGTTTCTTTGAATTCGAAAAAATATTGTACATGTAAAATTAATTTTCCTTTAACTAATTTCTTGTAAACCTTAAAAATCTTCGACAAATTCAATAAGATTCCAGTTTTCTAAATTTTGCATTTTGATAAAAAATATAGTAAAGATTTCAACGAAATCAATAGAAGGTAAATGTTTTGATCTCGTTGAAATATTTTTTTCCAACTCTATTGGTTCTTCAGAAAAGATTGTAAAATTTATCTATTGTCACTATATATGTTCAATCTGTTTTCTAAATATGGTAAAATTTTCTCCGTATTTTTGTAAGTCGCTATTTTACTGAAGGCTTTATTCTAAGAAAAAGACGTTTTAAATTGAATTATGTTATGTTTTCTAGAAAAATATTTATTCATTTATTCGTATTTATAAAAATTAAATTTCTTTTGAGTTATTTTATTCTTCATAAATATATAAGTTAAAATTTTTTATTCTTTAAAATTTATCAGACACGCATCTTTAGAAATGCTTAGGTTATTATCCAAAATTCTGCAGCTGTGACTACAAATTTTCGATCGCAGAATTATAAATTCCATAGATTTTGATGCAGCATTTAATGATAATTTGAATTTCTTTTCGGAGAAATTAATTGAAAATTACATTTCAATACTTTATTGAAATTGTTTTCTTCGAACGTATTAAGCATAATTTTATAGATATTCAATTTTTTTCTTATTTTGTATTGTATGCTCAATGTGGTTTGTGGTTTACTCATCTCAATACATTATTTGTTAACTTTGAGAAAATTTTGGATTAAAATTCATAGTTCTTATGAATGCCAAAAATTGGAATACTTTATGTCCCTTTCTCTTCAACAATAGTTTAACAACAAATGAAAAAGTATGATCGAATTTTATATACAGAATCATTTAATTTAATGAATAATTATCTGATGTTTAATTAATGTTCTTTCAGTTTTCGAAATCGCATTTCTACTTTTAAATGGCAAATGTCTAATATTTCGAAATATACGCGAAATTCAACAAACTTTCAAAAAGAGTTTCAATTTAAGTTTTTAAAGTTAAACTATATTTTAGTATACAATATTTAAATTCAAATTGTTTTCCATAGAAAGGATCTTCGAGTTTGCTATTAAAATATTGAATTAATCCTTTTTCTATTTTTTGGATGATACATAATTCTTATCATGTTGATTAACATAGTAAATTATATTACTCAGTAATGACAGTGTAAAATATTACGTAACTACAGGGAAAATAAAAATTCTTTTATAATTATGATATTTACGAACTTGTTAAGTTTTATTTTTCCTTTTAATATTCTGTATATTATTTTTTTTTAGAATTTTCTGATGAGATTGTAATACTTATGTGATTCGGCTCGTTTAGCTGAGACGTAATTAATCAGAGAGCGGTCATATATTCATTATGACCTTGATTTCTAAGGGCTTTCTAATGATATAGTTTTAGTTATTAGTTTACTCTCCCAAATTACTTATGGTTCCTGAAAAAGAGAAAGTTAACTTATTGGTGTTTCATTATTTTGCAAGAATAATATCTTTCAAATTTAACTTTTGAATAAAATTACAAAACATTCAATATATTAAAGACTAGCGAAAGCCTCACCATTATCGGGTATTTCTAGTACTTAATCCTAATTTATAGATTCCCATATTAGAAAATCTCTTAGAAAATTCCTGGTTTAGTCCATATTTTATATTGATGAATGATTATGATAATAAACGTAAATCTTAAGACTAGCAAATGAATTAAATCAATTGTAGTGCTTAAAAATCACTTCGATCGGTAACGGCAAAATATAACTTTTAAATAATGTTTATTAATAACATTAACTTGAAAATTTATTATTTTGATACTAGGCATTTTTTTAGTAAATATGAGATCAATGTGCTAAAAAAATATAGCCTATGAGTTACTTCGGATTCGGATGCTATTTTATCCGATTCTCTTTTAAAATTCTTTCATTTTGGGATTGAAATAATTATTTTTAATCTAATACGTCAAAAATGCATTGATGATAGGACCACTTATATATATTATCCAGTGATTCGACATTTCCTTTATCATTAATAGTGATGAAGGACTCCGATGACAAAAAATTCGATAAATTGAAATTTAGACAACTTTTAATAAAGGAGTTTGATATTTGAAGTTAAAACAAACGATATTCCGACAACGATGGAGAATTTCAATAAACCCATCAAATCCAAACGTATTTTCTTAGATAAAATAGCTCCAAAACCGTAAAAGTTTTAATGGCCGAGCAATAGCTTTCTACTGATATCTTTGTAAAATATTTCTGTTGCGCAAAAGTTGCTAATGGATAGAACATATCTGCATAACGTATATTTAAAACAGCATGAAAATCTTTTTAAAATGACGTGCATATAATATTGTAAGATGAGCAGAATAATTGGATTTTCTAGGAACACAGACGGGCCGGATAAAGAACAGAAGACGTAAGGATTTGAAGAAAACTAGTCTGCATCAAATCATATGTATCTCTTTTTGTTTTTAAATAAAAAATAACAAGCAAATAAATAAAAAACACACACATATATTTAAATCTACAATTTCTATTCTATAAGTCATGAAGATTACAGTAAGACCCCGCTTAACGCTGCCCCGTTTAACGCTGTTTCAATATAACGCAGATTTTTCGAATTATAGTATATATTTTTTATTGATTCATTTTGGCGCGGATTTCAAACCGTTATACTCATATAAATCGGAAATCTCACGAATATGTTGCTTTGATACTCCTATGGTCTCTCGTAGAGCGTTTGATTTCAATGCAATGCAGTACATACGAAAGTTTGCTGCAGTCACAATTCATATTTATGATCGGTCATCAACGTTATTTTACAGTAATAAATAACAATTATCCAATTTTAGTTTTAACTTGAATGCTGCCACTTTAAACTATAAAAAAAACAATTATCCCATTTTACTTTATCCTGAATGCTGCCATTTCGAGCTTAGTTTCTTGAAGTTAGAGCGTTTTTCTTTCATCGGTGTTTTTGTCAAAACAAGTTTAGCTACTATTATGGAAACTTATGCAAAATGATACAAATTTTGATAGAAGTTCAAAGGTAACACGAAGTGTCATGTATGCGATGTCTCGCTATCGACATTTGCTTGCCGAACGAAAGGAGAAAAGGCAAATGACGTTAGATGAAACAGTAAAACACAAAAAGTGTTAAATGAGGAAGAACCTTCCTCATCCAAACATAAATTATTTACTCGAATATTTTTGATTTTCATGAATGATTTATGAAAATAAGTCGATATTAGCAATAATAAAATGTCTGTAATTAATATAATACAATAGTAATGATACATGTTACAAAATAATAAAAAATGGTACGTATATTTTTTATTCACTGTCCTGTTTAACTTATCCCATTATTTACGTATTAAGATTATCTCGTTTAACGCTGTTTCATTTAGTGTTTCGTTTCTTTGGAACGTATCCCCTGCGTTAAACGGCGTCTTACTGTACTTCAGTATATATCTAGCATACAGTTTGAATTATGTTAGTGATTGTTTAATCGTATATTTTTTGTTTGTTACTCTAAAAAAACCATTATCTCATGTAAAGAATATGAATAAAAACTTTATTTTAATATATTTTTGGCTTTGTGCTGTTAATTAATAGAATATTTAACAAAATATCAATAAAATTAACCAAGATATTTTAGTATTTTACTTAATTAAATTTATCCCTTATTATGGCTCCCAAAAAAGTTAAAAAGGTGGTGTTAAACATGCTTTCTTCTAATATTACTGTTATATTTATTTCCTTTCTGTATTATTTCCACACATAAAGCCATATCATGTTAAAAATTTTTTCTAGGAAAAAACGTATTATTTGGATTTACATTAATTGCAATGGGAAAAATTGATTCGGTTTACGAACTTTTCGGATCACGAACAGGGTTAAAGAACGGATTGTGTTCGTGAACCGAGGTATCACTGTATTTATGAAGAAGTGTTATCGAAACTTTCTAATAATCCTCGAACTTATTATCGTATGTGCAAAGTTTGCTGTTAATCAAAATACATATTTACAGTATTGATAATCTTAACTATTCCTATGAGGTTTTAATCAGATGGATTTATTCTTCTGAACCGGAAACGCATGTAAAAAAAGAGATATTCAAATCTTACTAATATTAAATATCAATGTCAAATCTTAAAACGATCCTGAACTCAATAATTGAGCTCAATTATTGTAGCTCAGGATTGAGCTACATTTAATTATTAAATGTATTTTAATAACAGATTCACTCTCTAGAAAAAGTTTATGACTTATATTGACTATGCAATATTCTAGAAATTGTGCTATAGGGCTTTCTATACATTTAGATTTTCATGGTGCATTATTAGGAAGTTTTCGTTTATTTCTTTCGTGTTCCAATTACGTTCTTCATAAAATGTCCTAGATAAAAATAATTTCATCAATTGTTATTTCATTGGCTAGATATGTCCGCAGAGAAGCAATCTAGTCTTCCATCTGAAGAATTCTGGATTGAATCTCGAGTTCCATGCCTCCGAATTTTTCAAGAACAGGTCAAGGTCAGACCCGTCTACATTGATCTTTCTATATTCCACCTAATCCTATTACCGTGCTGTATTTGATCTTGGCAATTCGTTGGTTCTAGATCTCCGCTTGAAAAATTATAGCTGGAAAGTCGAATAAAAAATGCTTTAATATCTATTACTAATAGAATTGCCAATAAATTGAATGATTTTTATAATGCAAGCATTCAGTGAAGGAATATATTCTTAATAAAAGCTCAAAACACCTACCGTATATATAGTTTTAAAGACTCAACTGTCGTATACAGTTTTCATAATAAAGAAATTCAATGATTATAAAATTCACTTTGATAAAACGACTGACAATTACAGTGGAAACAAACTTTTTTCCCCTTCAAAAAATTAAAAAAAAAATAATAATTCAGTACTGTTACTGAGCGAAAATAAACTCAAATATTGCGAAATAGTCAGCTGTTTGTAAAAATTATATAATTAATGCAATTACATGACAATAGATATTAGTGATAAATGATTTTTATCTCGGTAAAGCTCGTTTCTATTCATTCACTCCTTAAATAAAGTTTAAAAAAACACAATCTATCTGTATTCACGCACTTAAAAACATGTAGAATTATAAACATTTTTATTCATATTTATATCTTATATGGCAACATGTTTTAGAGTAAATATTGAAATAAAAATCTATAAATAAAATTAAATAAAAAAATATTAATAAACTCGTATTATTCGATATGTCATTTAACAATAATGTATTATTAGAACTGCATAATCATACTCTGATAGCATAACTACAACAAAAATAATTTTTCTTTTCGACTTAATTTGTAATTACAGACAGATGAAAGAATTATTAGTGATCAAATATTTAATTTTACATTTGTACGGCGATTTAAGCCTTGTTTATTTTTCTTATTAATACGGACAAAAGTTAATCAAACAAAAATACCAACACGATCAAACAACGATTAATTTGTTATCTGGAAAGATATGTAGTAGTGAATTTCACTCGTGATAACTTCGTTATAAGGTAGACTATACAAAATATTTGCGCTATAATGTAAGCATCCATTGTAATTCTGGAATAAATTAAATCCCGACTAGTTTAGTTTTAAATAAAGACGAAAAAATAATAATAAATTTGTAGTAAAACTACATTCCACAAATTCTGGTCTAGGTCAACTTGCCAATGATATAGTTTTAACTAAAAGTATCTATTTAAATTAATTTATGAAAACTAATTGAGTTCGAATTAATTGAAATGATTATTATTAAGTTATTTATAGAAATTATCTTCATTTATAAACGCCTATATTAATATTTTTTATTTTCTTTAGGTGGTAGAATATTTACTTCATAACGGAAGTGACGTCATTTAAAATGAGCAAAGAATTAAGTACATATCCGGCAGTCTTCTGATCTGGAATGCTTAAAGATGGCGTCAGCCTTGCACTGGATTCCCGATTCTTTGTACAATACAGCTATTACTAGTGTTGTTTCTTATTTTAATGTATTTCAAAAAGAACTTCGTACATTTCCAGGAAATGTATTATTCGATATATATTATAAAGTAAGTGTAAAACATTCAATAATGGCTGCTTCTCGAATATATATAATTTAATGGATTAAGATCTAATTATAATCGAAGTATGATCAATTTTACTCGTTTCTAAAGATTTAATTATAACTATGAATCAAATATTTGAGTGCTTGAAGTCGTCAAAATAAATGATTAACTTATTCTGAAAATAATGCAGAACAACTCAAACATTTTAAGGAATACAGATACTATAAATAAATTTTATGGATAGCTTATTTAAATAATTTAATTTTTAATTATTACAAAAAAACTACTAAAATTAATCTAAGAACTTTCCAATTGATTTTTTCCTAATAAAATTTTTCGTTTATAACAATTCTTTACAGCAATTATAGTAATCTAAAATTAAATAGAGAATTATTCGAAGAACCAACAAATGCAAATGTTTACCAATGTTTACATGCAAAAAATAGAAAGCTGCCTTGCAGTCAATTGAAATCCCTAAGGATTCATGTTTCCAAGTGTCAGATTACTGAGAATTAGCCAAAATTAAAAGAGAAATAGATGTAAAATTTATGTTTGTTCCAACGTGTTTGTTCAGATCTGAATATGCTATGTGCATCTATATGAATGCATAAAGTTTGAATAATAATAACATTTATGAATTGAAAGAGCTAAGATATAAATGATCGAAGATTTCTCTTCTGTCTTATTTAAATTTATGAACAAACTATATAGTTCTTGTAGAAATAATTAAATTCAATTTATTAAAAACTAATATTTTAGAACAAACACACTTGATGTTATTGGGGATCATTCATAAACTGTGTCATGCGATTTTGAACAATCTTTGATACTCTCCCTCCCGTTCATCATTTTTCATTATATCAAGCTTAACTTCCATCATCATGATGTCACAAATTTGAAAACCCCTCTTCCTTCTACTTAAAAATTTTTCCTCCAGTTTTATGGTTAAAAAATAATAATAATAGAAAATAAGAATTACTTTATACTGGTATTTTAATTATATATAACAGGGATGGACAAATTCTTTGGTGATAATAGTTACATAATAATACTTATTAAACCTTTTTGAATGTTCAAGAGCTGCAGAAAATATTATTTTAAAATTGTACTTATAAATAATAAAAAAAAAACAATTATGTAATAGTCTTTTTCATCAAAGAAGAATATATTTAATTTCTAGTAGTTACTTTTGAAATTAGTTTTGGCAGAAGTAATACTGGTCCATCAAATGTCTAAACATTTTTTACCAACCAAATATGATGATAAAATCCATGTTAACAACCTTTTGGCAAGTATCATTTAAAAGCTAAAAATTTGAAGTTTAAAAATATCTATTAACTTTTCCTAGATCTGCTGTTGATTAAAATCGGCATTTTGGTATAAATCGAAAAGAAATATAATGTAATCATAATGTGTTAGAACTATTTTTTCAATTTTCATATAGTTTTCTTTCTTTTTTTTTCATAAAAGCTAGAAAAGAAGCTTTTTTCTCTGTCCTCATATACTAATTTTAGATGATGATGACTGTATTAATATATTTTTTTTCATAAAAGCTAGAAAAGTGAAGCTTTTTTCTCTGTCCTCATATACTAATTTTAGATGATGATGACTGTATTAATATATCAAATATATTTTTAAATGCACGGACTGAAGATATACTCTTTGTCTCTGATTGGTTATCTGGTAATAATCTACAAGTAAATTTATATAAATCGGTTTATATGCATTATTCGTTAAAAACAGAAAATAATAACAATTTTAATGGTTATTACTGTTAAAACTCACAGAAATCTAAGAATAATATTTGACAAATGCGTAACTTTCTCTTTTCTCATTTATAAAATTATCAGAGTTAAAGGTTTTACTTGGAATCATATACTGTAAGAATCATTTCATATACCGGTATATTAATAGTGAAACGTGACTGGCTGGATGGATATCTATTTTGCAGTTAAACCACTGTACCGATTCCTATAAATAGAGTATCATTAGAAAGGTCTAATTTTTGGATTCTGCGACAACCAAAATTTTTTGTGGTTATTAATAATTATAAAATTAAAGAAAAAAAATTAATTAAAATTGTAATTCCTCTTAAAAAAAAAAATTCGCAGATAGCGCTGTTTCTAATAATGGCCGGCATCAAAAAAAGTTCGTAAGAGATTCTTTAATGATACTCCATGGTTATAAGATTAAATCACAAGATTTCCAATCATTTATATGAGCGGGTAATGTCTAGTTAGAAATTATTAATATATCAACTATGGCTTATCAGCTATGCTGCAGCTTCTGTGTATAATATAAATTTGATCAATAATAAATTTATATACTGTATTCCGAAAAGTGTTTTATAAAACTCTTAAATTATTCATAACTTCGTACTGATGAATATTATCAATGTATGAAATGTAAAAATATCTATGATATCGTAATTGAGATGGATTTGAAACTATTGTATTTTTATTATATTTAATTATATATTTGCTCAAAGTCTGTCATCGTGTATTCTTATTAAGAAAACGAGATTTATTATTTGTGCCAACTTAAAATTTTGAAAGTTCAAAGCAGTTTCGTATACAGTACAAAACTGTAGTGTAGAGCACTGGTTTAGAGTTAGCTCATTCGTGATTTTTCTTTTATTTTGTATTGTATACTCTTTTTGTAACTTAAAAATAATAAACTTGAACTTTCTGAGTCACTACTATAAATATAAATATCCTTGATCTCTACAGAGTGAATTTTAATGTGCTGCCATCTAGTAGAAATATTTTTTGAGAATTAAATTTTCAAATTTATAAAAATTTAGTTATTGTACAAAATTAGTAATCAGAATTTATAGGCATTCGAAGAAGAATTCAATTTCCAAATTTCAGATCAATACACAAAAGATGCACCAAGATATAGATCATTACAAAAACAGAATAAAAAAAAGTGAGATAATCGTCATTTTATATTATTTATTTACAATTATTTTTAAATTTTCTAAGAAATACGCTGTTGAATAGTAATATTGTATAGCATATATCATAAACATTTCAATTTACTACAAAATCCTTAAACTAATTTCATTTTTTCCAACTAACACCCTTGATGGTCAGGCAATTTTGAGATAGACCCCTTCATGTTAAGGTGTGTAGCTTGAGCTCAGGTTTCCTTTCATTGAAACGTGCTAATCTTTCGCCTTTTACTAAAGATTACCGTGGAGGGGAACATTACAATGAGCCTATAGGCAATTTTTGAAATCCTGCGAAAGCAGGTTAATTTATAAATTAAAAATAGAAGTTATTAAATAAAACCTTCTGTGGTTTTTGTGAGTATTTAAGAAGATGTGTTATCGGAACTTTCTAATAATCCTCGAACTTATTATCGTATGTGCAAAGTTTGCTGTTAATCAAAATACATATTTACAGTATTGATAATCTTAACTATTCCTATGAGGTTTTAATCAGATGGATTTATTCTTCTGAACCGGAAACGCATGTAAAAAAAGAGATATTCAAATCTTACTAATATTAAATATCAATGTCAAATCTTAAAACGATCCTGAACTCAATAATTGAGCTCAATTATTGTAGCTCAGGATTGAGCTACATTTAATTATTAAATGTATTTTAATAACAGATTCACTCTCTAGAAAAAGTTTATGACTTATATTGACTATGCAATATTCTAGCCCCACTACTCTCCATAGAGTGTTGTCTTTTAACAACACGTGCACAACTGCTTGCGTATCTAAAAAGTCTGGATTCGCAAATTTCGTTCTTAGTATATTACCTTAGATGTGAGATCAGCAAGTGTCAACTTTCCAAACAGAGTATAGACAAATATAAGTACCTTGCTTACCTAAAATAAGGAGAGACAAGCAGTAGCGCGTTATCCTATGGGCAAAAAGGGCAATTGCTAGGGCCCCAAAGTTCTCAAATCAATATTCTATAACTTATTTTTGTAGTAAAAAAATCGGAAATTAAATTTATGTTCCATACTGAGGACTCTAAGTAGCGCGTTATCCTATGGGCAAAAAGGGAAATTGCCATCAACAGGGGGCCCAAAGTTCTCAAATCAATATTCTATTAACTTATTTTTGTAGTAAAAAAATCGGAAATTAAATTTATGTTCCATACTGAGGACTCTAGATTGCAGGTGTGCGCAGTAGTTTAAACTATAAAAACTAACCAGTTCAATTGGGGAAAATATAACTCTAAATGACACTTTAGGTTGGAGAGGAGACGGAAGAATTTTATAACTGTCAAACAAACCATAAACAATGCCTTGAGAGAAGAAACAATGATCAAATTACAAACAGCTGCAGGATCCAGGTCTGGAGATCTGAGGAAAAACAATATTGTAAAATATCCTGTCAATAAGGTCCACCTGCCAATCCTAATGGAAGAGAGAAGGTGCAACTTGACCAAATAAGGTCAGAAATGAGTTCAAACCTCTTTCACTATTGATGTGATTGGGTAGACCAAAAACAAAAATATAAAGGGACAGTTGAACACACACTCGCTGAGTCACTCGTCATCACTATTATTGTTTCATTTTTGATCTATCCAGAATTATTTTAAAGGAAAGAGAGAAGAAAAAGAAGAAACTCTCTTAAGGTATGTTTATGGGCCAGATGCAAAATCTCTCCTGTTTTATAGAAATTTTCTTCTTTTTTTTAATTTATTAATTTTGTTTCTTTCATTTTATGTTCTGTAATAGAATAATGGGTTTCTGAGTACGGGTATCATATTTCCGGGCTCGAAAAATTGAAATTTTCTTTTTTTTAATTTATTAGTTTTGTTTCTTTCATTTTATGTTCTGTAATAGCGATAGAATAATGGGTTTCTGAGTACGGGTATCATATTTCCGAGCTCGAAAATTTGCCCCCTTTATAGTGTACCCCATAATTTTGAGGTGCTGAGTCCAAAAATGTAACTATTTTTTACCGCTAAGGCTCCGTTATCGAGATACAGGGCCCCAAATTTGGGGCCTATCATTCCAATTTTTCAAGTAATTTTAGTAGATAATTTCGAAATTCTAATGAATTTTGACGTGGTTTTATATTTTGAATCGAATGTGACCATATCCGCTGACCTGTGACCTATCTTTATGAAATTATGCGATTTTTTTCATTTTCACTGTTTTTATCAGTCCTGAATCTGAAAATTCCGTTTTCTCAATTTTATTTATAAATTTTAGTTGAGGTCATCACAATAATCCTAAATTATATATCCCTGATACCATAAATACTAAATGTAATAAAATATAATGTAATAAGCAAATTTTCAATGAAATGCCTCCGTTTTCTTTCATTTGAAAGAAAACGGAGGCATTTCATTCGTTTTCGATTCGTTTCTTTCAAAGTTTTCTTTCATTTGAAAGAAAACTTTGAAAGAAACGAATTCCGAAAAGCATGCTGGGTAATTTGCTCTTCTACCGGCAATTTATCAGGAGTGATTATCTAACAGTATTCCAAAATTCTGACTGTTGAAGGATAGGGTAAATATTTCCAATGCGAATCCTAGTCTCGCTTCTTTGTGAACATTTGTCAACCGATCGTTTATCGCTGAACAGTGAAAATGAAAAAATTGCATAGTTTCGTAAAGGTAGCTCACAGGTCAACGGAAATGGTTACATTCGATTCGAAATGTAAAACTACATCAAATTTCATTAGAATTTCGAAATTATCTACTAAAATTACTTGAAAAATTGGA